>JBBPBX010012524.1:0-53928 GCA_038048925.1 Garcialebias charrua
TGACCCAGATACTGGGGGCTGCAGGTGACAGACGGCTGTAGGATTCAGTCTGGTTCTGGTTGCACGGTGCTGGTACAGACCAGGGGCCTCATGTACAAAGACTTGCGTGGACTTCTTACTGAAAAGTGACGTACGGTCATATCCAGAAAACGGCGTACGCACAAAAAAATCCAGATGTATCAAACTGTGCGTACGCCGGAATCCACGCACATTGCTTTTGTACGTCACAATCAACGTGGAATTGAGCGCACATGACAGGGTGGCCGACTCCGCCTTTGACACGCCTCCATATAAATATGCAAATGCATTTAAATATGCCCTGCACCAGAGGAATGTCGTCATTGCTCTATTGCAAATCATGTCGAAACGTGGAAAAAAGAGGAACTTCACGGACTGTGAACTGGAGACACTTCTGAGTGAGGTAGAGAGGCACGGAAAAAGGTTTTGTTTGGCACGCGTAGGCAAGGGGGGTTCGAACAAACCACCCACTTTTAAACGAGAAGTTGACCACACAATATTAACATGCCTCGATAGGTCACTGGGTAGCGCATTCGCCTTCCGTCGCAAACCTCATGAGTTCAATTCCCACATGGTACAATGTTTTTTTTTTATTCATTCCATATTTAAAGAACACAAGAAAACTATTTAGAAAAAACAACAAGAAATGAAACAATACATGAAATGAAAGGAAGCAGAAGATTTCTTTTTTTTTTTAATAGTTTTCTTGTGTTCTTTAAATCTGGAATGATTTTTTTTAAAAAGCGTTGTACCATGTGAGAATTGAACTCATGAGGTTTGGAACGGAAGGCGAACGCGCTAACTAGTGACCTATCTAGGCATGTTAGCATGACTTGGTCAACTTCTTATTTAAATAAACCGCATCTCATAAGTCATAAGGCCATTGTTGTCAATATTGTTGCCACTATTTTGCGCATGCTGCGCATGCTTTTGTATCCACTCATCTAATTGCGTCCATGTGGATGTAATAATTGTTAATCATGTGTGTTTGGTGGGAATAATAATTATTTTCACATCATGAACAGTTTCTCAGAATCACCTGTAAGTGTCGCCAATGGAACCAAAACCACAGAAACGTGCGTACGCCAGCCTTGGAGTTGCCGTGGAGCTGCGCACATTTCCACGTTCAGTTCTGTTTTGATACATACAGAGTTTTACGTGGAAAATGCCGTACGCAAGGTTTTTGTGCGTACGCACCGTTGATACATGAGGCCCCTGGTCAGAGGCGGTGGATCAAATCCTGGGCAGCTTTGCTCCTGGAGCGGCAGCAAGCTCACATCAAGCTGGGGTGCAATGGGCTTCAGTCATGATGTACCAGGACTTTTTTCATCTATCAGGTGGGTCGGACTGGATCTGAGCTTCTCCTGTTCTGCAGAGCCTGGTAAGTAACATTTTGTAGCTATATATACTTATTTGTAGCTTGTTGTTAAAAATAGTAGGTTTAAAAATAGTAGGTTTAAAAGTTTAGAAGACTGATTTCTTGGCTTAATTGCTTTTTATGTTCCTGTTTTTGATTTTGTACATCTACCTTGTGGTGTTTTGCTAGTTTTGATACTTTGCATTTCACTTTCTATTTCTCTCCTACGTTTTTTTTTTTTTTTTTCTGTTGTTTGTTGTTTAAGGAAATTCTACCATTGCTGTTCATCATTCTTTAGTTTGTAGCAGGTCGCTTTTGTAAATGAGCCCTCGAGGCTCAATGAGATTTACCTGACTAAATAAAGGTTGAATGAAAAGGATAGTCTGCAGAAATGAACAGAGTCAGAATAGAACAGAGCTGGACTGGAATCAGAGCTGCTGCTGTTCTGCAGAGCTAGTAAGTAAAATTTAGTAACATGTATTGTTAAATTATGTAGGTTTAAGAGATTAGAACATTCCAAGAATGTGGGAAGGGTTTCTAAAGCCTTCATACCAAGTTAAATGAGAGACTACATCATTTCTGCCTTTGACACATTTCAAAATAGAATAACATAAAATTCACAAACATAGTATTAACACATCAGAGTAAACAAATATTTCAGAGTATTTTTAACTCCGTTACATTGGCATGGTGTGATCTTCTAGTATGTAGCTGCACCCTGACATGGTCCAGAAGTTGTGGAAGTCCAGGGCCTTGGGTGTGGTGCCGTATGCTGTGGTGCTGTCCTGGAAACATTCTGTTCATGTATACTGTAGGTCTTTGTCATGGTGCCTTAGCATGCTTTGGGAAACACAAGCAGTGAGTACTGAGGACATTGCAGCATCATGATTGCCTTGACACCGAGGGAGGTTTTCCAAATTTACCACAATCCTGTGACAGACTGGTGGAATCATTATTTATATAAATCAGGCTAAGGACTTAACACTATGGGGGTTGCCGTTTCTCTTGCTTGTGCCAGCACTCATTGCATGAGTCATATAGCCAAAGCGATTCCTGTTTCTGTCTATTCAAATTTGTATATAATTTTTCAAGACATAAATTACCCATCCTGTTTTAATGATTTATTTCAAAAGGAATAACAGGGATTCAAAAATGATTTTAAGCTCTGAACATTTAAATTAAAAAATGGACTCTATGCTTGGAAGCAACATTCAGTATGCACTGATATTATTATTATTTTTTAAACATTGGATTGAATGTAGATGCTTTGAGCATAATTTTATTCGTTTTACTTTGACAGACAAAGCCACAGGCACTTTTAGACTCTGTGCTGCGTGCAGAACTCTGGAAAAGAAATATAGAAAATAAAACTATTCTCAGTGAAAGCTGGTAAATAAATCTGTGAAACGAAGCTACTTTACCATATGCTGTTGTTTTCAATGAAACATTCATTTGCAACATGAAGTAATGATTGCATTATCAGAAGATTCACTTCCTTCTCCTCCTAATTTAATGAGGTGTAATTCTTTGATGATCTGTTCTCTTAACAGAACGTATTCTATAGCTGACATTGATTAGCACCTGTGTGCCTGCAGTTTCGAATCACTCTTCTTTTCTGAAGTTTTAATATGGGATACAATCATACTCAATGCTATTAGAATTTTCTGTCCTTCAAAATTGTTGTTTGTTTTTAGTAGATGAGCTGCTGCGCTGTGAATTAATTTAACACTTCAGCTCTTTTCCTTTTGGCATAATTTACATATCAAGTATGCCTCTAATCAATCTGGAAATGCCTATAAGTAAGTTTGTAAAAAAAAAAAAGTCATCAAATTTAATGGGGTATCAATTTTTCATCTCTTGGTTAATTGAAAAAATCCTTGCACTAATAAATGCAATATATTATACTCTACACTACAGTTTTTTTTCCCCATGATAGAGCATATTAAAAGTACTGATCAAGACAGGAAAATCAAAACTCTGTAATGTCAATAAAAAGTGGGACACATAGAGCTTCAATATCATGGAAAAAACATCTATTTTGTCTTTTTTTTCAACAACAGACAACAGCAGACATAGAAAAACATCCACTAAACAAACAGGCAGAGTTCAGAGGGCTGGATGAATCTGCCCAGAGGCTCATTAAAGTAGCCTTTCTCTCTTCCTCAAACCAGCATCTCTCCCAGAGTCACAGAAAGCCCAAACTGACAGAATATTTCATTAGAAGTCTTGAATATTTTATTTGAATGCACATCTTCAAATGCATTTCCCCTTCCCTCTCATGCATTAGGAACGAGGAGCAGCAACAATTAAACACACTCATCTGCAAGCCAGCAGAAGCCTGAAAGCATCAGAGCAAACCTGACACATATTTTTAACAGTACTTAGTAGGAACATTAGGAGACTGAAGAATTAGTAAAGGTAATTCCCACTTTGACTTATGGCACTAAGGCCCATCAGCAGGTTGATCAACATACCGCAAAGCAATGCTCAACACAACTATGGCTACCCGAGTCTCCATCTTGTGTCCCATAGAAACCAACATCCAGCTCCCCTGGTTCATCTGCCACTGCATCACCATGGCAACCTAATTTTTACTCAAAATCCCTTTCTTCTTCTTTTAATTCACATCATAGCTTGCTTTAAGCATAGCAGCTACCAATATGTAAAATGTTAGTAAGTTTCAAGGAAAAGCTGTAGCACATTTCTATTTGACCGCCTGCAATTGATAAATCAATAAGTTCTATTTAGTTAAATTCAATTCATTTTATTTATATTTCAACAATTCATAACAAAGTTGTCTCAGGGCACTGAACAGAAACATTCCCATACATAGAAAAGCCAATTACCGGTAGAAAAGTTGTCTACCTAAAGAAGTCAGCAGACTTGTTTAATCTTCACTTCATCGCAGTCTCTCATCCTGGGCCAGCACAAGGGCAACAGTGGAAAGGAAAAACTCCCTTTTTAAAAGGATGAAACCTTTAGTAGAACCAGGCTCAGGACAAGTGACCATACCATACCATACCATTTTATTTATAGAAAACTTAATAAAACAGCAACAAGGCCAACCAAAGTGCTGTACTAACAGAAAAACAACAAATAAAGCAACATACAAAATGGAGTTAAATCAGAATATAGACATAAAAATGTTTCACATAATAAATGTAACGACTAACCTTTGTGAAGCGTACAGGTTCAAACACAGATCATCAGGTGTTGAAAGCTATGGAATAGTAGTAAGTTTTTAAGCAGGATTTGAAAACCGCAAGGGAGGGGGCCTGTCTGAAAAGCAGAGGTAACTCATTCCAAAGTCTTGGGCCTGCGACAGAGAAGGCCATGTCACCTCTGTGCTTAAGATGAGTTACTGGAACTGTGAGGAGCAACTGGTCTTCTGACCTCAAAGAACGTGGTGGGACA
Source organism: Garcialebias charrua (assembly GCA_038048925.1). Taxonomy (NCBI): domain Eukaryota; kingdom Metazoa; phylum Chordata; class Actinopteri; order Cyprinodontiformes; family Rivulidae; genus Garcialebias; species Garcialebias charrua. The sequence goes on from JBBPBX010012524.1 coordinate 4,790, forward strand.
TACGGCTGTAGCAAATCAGAGAGATGGGGGGTGCAAAACTGTTCAGCAATTTGTAGACATACAAGAGTATTTTGAACTGGATTCAAAGCTGAATCAGTAGCCAGTGCAGGGAGGCCAAAACTGGTGTAATGGGCTCTGTTTTGCCTGTACTGGTTAAAAACCGGGCTGCTGCATTCTGGACCAGTTGTAGTTGTGCAATGGAGGTCTGACCAATACCAAACAGGAGGGAGTTGCAGTACTCAAGCCTAGATGTTATTAATGTGTATATTACTGTCTCCAGGTTATTTTTGGACAATAAAGGCTTAAGCTTAGACAGTCGTCTCGGAAAAAACAGGATTTAACAATCATGTTTACATGACTGTTGAGTTTCATGGAAGGATCCATTATCACTCCCAGATTTTTGACTTTGTTTTTCTGACAGGACTGGAGTGGAAAGGTCAATGCAGTGGTTCGTAATTGTGTCATTGGGAGGGAACAACATGACTTCAGACTTCTTCTCATTGAAACTTGAGAAATTTAAAGCCATCCAGTCTCTGATGTCAGTCAGGAAATCAAGCAGAGGTTGAATAGAGCATGTACCATTTTATCTTAGGGGGAAGTAAATTTGACAGTCATCATTGGCATAGAAGTGAAAGGGTATGTTGTGTTTCCGGAAAATACAAAGCAGCACCAAGTTGCAGCAGGTATAAAGAGAATCAATCGATCAATCAATCAATCACCTTTATTTTACCAGGTAGAGCCCGTTGAGATCGAGATCTCTTTTACAAGGGTGACCTGGTCAAGTGGTCAGCAGAATAGGAGGGGACCCAGGATGGACCCCTGTGGACCCCCCCTCCCTCCCCAATTTAAGCTCTGCCGCTGCAGAACTAAAATATTTGATGGAAACACAAAAGTATCTGTCAGCAAGGTAGGATCTGAACCAATTGAGGGCTGACCCTGTGATGCCCACCCACTGCTCCAACCTAGTGATGAGGACCTCATGGCCGAGGGTGTCAAAAGTGGATGTAAGGTCCAATAGGACAAGCAGCACAGAATCACCAATATCTGTGGATAAGAAGATGTCATTAAAAACCTTCAGTAGGGCAGGTTCAGTGCTTTGGAGAGGTTTAAAGCCAGATTGGAAGCCATCTGCTTCGACTGGTTGGGTTTGAGGGGACAGGAAGGAGAGTTGTTAAGTTGTTAAACAATTTAATTTTGTCAATTTTTTGTGTTGCTTTATTTGTTGAAAAGTTGAAATTGTTTTTGTTGAAAACTTTAAATACGTAACTTACATATGTACATACATACATACAGTGGTGCTTGAAAGTTGTGAAGCCTTTAGAATTTTCTGTATTTCTATATAAATATGACTTAAAACATTATCAGAGTTTTCACACAAGTCGTAAAAGTAGATGAAGAAAACCCAGTTAAACATCTATCATTATCTTTTACCCGCTTCTTCCATTTTGGGTCACTGTGGTTGCTGGTGCCCATGTCCATCAATCACTGTGCGAGGGGCGGGAGACACCCTGAACAGGACGCAAGTCCATCAAAGAGCTACTTAGAGACAAACGAGACAAACAATCATTCAACACTTGCTCTTCTCAAGGGCGGACGTCTCCTCTCGTTTTCCGCTTTGCTTTTGCTTTGTCTTGTCTGTGAAACTGTCTGAGAGCCTGTCTTCTACAAAATCTTCTGAATCATAACTATGGACTTCAATTTGGTCAGTTGGTCCCTCAACACAACTGATAAAATTTCTTCTTTTTTTTTTGTTCATCTTCAAAAAGAAGACGGCTATAGGCCTTCCGACTCTTGGCGAAGCAGCTGCTTTTCTGCTCCGCTCCTTCTCTCAAGTTTTCCTCCCCCTGCTTTTGCTACTTTTATCTCGTCTGCAGTTTTTCAGTGCTCGCTCGAAGCAAATTGGAAGATGGATTTAGTGGCTTGGGCTTTTACTTCCATTGATTAAAAAAATTCCACGAAGCGTTCCAGTCCGGGAGAGCCAGCTTGCCCTTCGGACACGCATCTGGCCGGATACATCATGGATTCCTGGGACGAATGGAAGATGATGTGTTTGACCGTTCTTTCGGTCGAAGACGTGGAAGACCTATCCATAATCGGATTTATAGTAGCAGGTGCATTGCTTTTTGGCTTGTGTGGATGCCTCTGCTACTGGAAAATCAGGAAGACTTCCGCAACTATCAACGCGCTGACTAAGCTTCCTGCACAGAATTAGACTGTGATCCGAGCTGTGACCTCAATGAACCAGCTGCTTTATGAGCTTAATCGCACGGTGGGGACGGCCATTGAGGACCGCAGACCTGCGGTGCGGTTTGGGACTCGTTCGCGGCTGAGCGGATTACACCAGGGGGAGGAGGTGGACCCATAGCTCGGGTCGGTGAAAGCTTCACATAATTTGGAAGAATTGGATTTCAGACAGCACCTGGACTCAAGGCTACGGGAAAGTTCACCGAAGCCTGCCCTGAAGATAAATCAAACTAATCTAATCGGACTCCCCGAGCAACCTTGAACAAGGCTGACTACAAATTTCTCCTGAAGTCGGAGCAACTGAAGAACGGAACCACTGTCGCACCCCCCGAGAGCTCTCTGTGTGCTTTCAGATAAGGCCGGCTGGTCCCATCTGCAGAACTGTGCTCTATCTGGACGGTGCTCACAGACTTGTCTCACTGCTTCGCCCCCAAATGCAACATGTGACTTGTCTTAACTGTGCTTGCTGGTAGAGTTTCTTGGCTGTATCATAGAGTGTCCTGTAAGACTAAATGTGATAGAATATTTTTTGAATACCACTGATTACCCTATTGTAACCTTCCTCTTTTTCCATATCTGTTTGTGACGGCGCGGATTAATTTCTGCTACGGCTGCGTGTACACGTCCCCATCTCAAGGACGGTGTGTGCGTCAATTGCAATGTTTTGTGCTCTGGTGCAATGATGATGCCAATAAAGATATATTATATTCTATTCTTCTATTCTATAAAATTTCTTCAAAAAGAAGACGGGCCGTAGGCTGGCCGATTTGCCTTGCTGACATGCACACAGCTGGATATCTCATCGACTTGGAAGACTTGATGATGTGTCTATCTCTGCTGTCATANTATATATATATATATATATATATGTATATATGTATATATATATATATATATATGTATATATATATATATATATATATATATATATACAGGTAACCCCCGATTTACGAACGAGTTTGGGACCTAAGAACGGTTCGCAGGTCGATCTGTTCGCAGGTCAGACCTTCCGTACCCTCGTCACTCGGGGATGTCCTGTATTTTTTTTTTTTTTTTGTGGTACCAAGTACTGTACAGTACGTACTTCGCCTATCCTAACACACCTAACACAGTGTAATTAATTAATACAGTACAGTAATAAAAATATAAATTAAATAAAAATATAATTTCTTACTTGGAGGTGGTCAAAGCCGCTGCTGCGTCCCGTGTTAGCTCCCTTGTTAGCTTCTGGAGCTAGCCAGGCCGGAGGTGTTCTCGCGGCGGCCTGGCACCATCGGCGATAAATCTGCAGCTGCCTGGGACATCCACAAAGTTCACAGAGACGTTTCCAGCTCGTAATTAATCCAATATGAAGCCATCCTGGTCACCAGTCTTCCAAACCTGGCTGCCTGCAGCCGTAACTATGACCTAAGATGGCGTCCGGTGTTAGCTTCTGGAGCTAGCCAGGCCAGAGCCTGGCCGGAGGTGTTCCCGCGGCGGCCTGGCACGATCTGCGATAAATCCGCTGCTGCCTTAGACATCCACAAAGTTCACAGAGACGTTTCCAGCTCGTAATTAATCCATATGAAGCCATCCTGGTCACCAGTCTTCGGGCCGGCTCCCGGCAGCTAGCCTAAAATGGCGTCCGGTGTTCTACATGAATTTGTGACCGGAGACCCCAGTGACTGAACCTAAAACGCCGTCCGGTGTTCTACATTAATTTGTGACCGTGTAAACTGAAGACCTACTTCCTGTTGCCCAAGATTGCTCAAAAATGATCAGAAATGATCTTTTTTATCATAATTATTATTTATAAAGCCTTTAAAACAACCATAGCTGCAACAAAGTGATGTACACATGAAATTAAGAACATTTAAACACAAAAAAAAAAAAAAAATTTTTTTTTTTTAATACAGTAATTTCATATTTTTATTAAATATGATATGTTCGTAGGTCCCGTGGTTCGCAGGTCGATGGGGTCGTAGGTCGGGGGTCACCTGTATATATATATATATATATATATATATATATATATATATATATATATATATATATATATATATATATATATATATATATATATATATATATATATATATATATATATATATATATATATATATATATATATATATATATATATATATATATATATATATATATATATATATATATATATATATATATATATATATAATATATATATATATATAATATATATATATATATATATATATATATATATATATATATATATATATATATATATATATATATATATATATATATATATATATATATATATATATATATATATATATATATATATATATATATATATATATATATATATATATATATATATATATATATATATATATATATATATATATATATATATACATATATATAATGTGACGAGGCTCTAAGGTCAGATTGTACTTAAGAAATGCTTGTATACTTTAACTTTTTGTCATTGGTTTTGTGGGTCAAAAGCATCAAAGTTTTGGAACCTCAAATCTAAAATGATTAAACTGCACAGATTGTTGTAATAGGCCTGATGTTTGGACCCAGGCTAACTCAGGCTAACTGTGCTTCTCAGAAGGCCTCAGATGCCCCAAGAAACTATCAGCTGTTCATCTCTGCCAATGGGAATGAGGCCGGGGAGATTTTATGCACAGTATAGTTAGTGTACAGTATGCAATCTGTGCTGCATGTCCACTGCCGAGGCTTGATACTGCTGTTTTAATTATCATTTAATTAACTTTTACTATGTGCACATTAAATTGTGGGGAACATGTAAACGATGCTGCTCTGGTTACTTGGCATTCCTTGTTATTGTCCCAAAAAAACTGCAGAGATACAAATGTGGTCCTTTTGCAACAGCGCTGCTTGTAAGTGCAAAATCTCAGTTTTACAAGTCAAGCGGTTATCATCATGGAGGCATCAGAGAGCGACAAAGGTAATTAAAACAAACTAAATACAGTCATTATGTTGTTCAATATCCTAAGTGCTCCCGCATAGTGAAGTATTCACCAAGATCTTCGTCTCATCGGTTTCTTATTTGTCTAGTTAAAATCATCTTCTGCTTATCTGCCGTAATCTCTCCCACTCAGTTAATTGTATGTTTGCATACTTTGTACATAAAAGGCAATGCCTTTCCCAATGGACCACTGCCCCTTTAAACCATAGAGGAGAGTACAATCATTTGAGCAAAGCAACATCTGTTATAAATTTCTTGGGTTTAGTAGGAAACCATAACAGCCATTTGCAACAGTTGTGTCTATAGAATCCCATTTGAGATTGAGCTAAATGCTGCATGCATCAGAAGTGTTATTATTGAATCGCATATGACAGCTGGCCACAGCGTGTGAAAGTGTTGCGCATCTAGATGGTACTTTAGGGACAGAGACGGATCATGACATCTCCGAGTGAGGAGGAACCAGCTATCAAAGAGCTGTCTTCGAGAGGCAGCACAGAGGAAGAGGGTCTTATCTTGTTCAAGCCTGAAATATTTATTTGACACAATAGCCACTTACAGTTGCTGTAGCTCAAGTGTGACATAACAGAGAATCACAGCAAACTGGTAATGTTTCACAGTAAAAAGTGAACCCAATGTTCCCTTTCAGTTCGGTCTCTCGGTGCAACATACTTGCTATGGGAATTGCGCCCCCGCGCGACTACCTGAAGGAATACAATCACGCCTTTTACGGCAGGGGGCGTCACCCCGCGTCAGAGGTACCGCCTTTCAGGTACTTAAGCGACTGATGCCCCTCCATCTTTCTCTTTTTGCCCTTCACCTCGCTGAAACACCTGAACATCGCGGGACCTCTCTGTTGTTGCGTCGCTTGATTGAGGTGAGCTTGCTCCCTACACTGAGCGTACAGATAATTTTTTCCGACGTACTGCTGGGCTGGCGAAAGCTAGTCCAGCATTTTTCTACTCACCCGAAGTTTTCTTCTCTTCTGTAGCTTTGCTCGACGACGCTAACTGCATCACAACCTTCTGCTAATCCCACTATTAGTCTACTAGCGAAAGCAAGACGACAGAGAAGACGGCTTCGAACAAAAGGAAACTAGGACCAACTTCTACTTTTCTCGTCTCCGGACATGGCTTCCGAGAAGGGAAAGCGGAGGACAAAGAAGAAGAAAACCAGGACGACGAGTCCTCGCTCGTGCCCATGCCCTAGCGGATGCGGCTACTCCCTTTCGGCGACGGACACCCACGAGGCCTGTCCTGTCTGCCTAGGGATCCTGCACGCGAGGAAAGCGCTGGAATCTCCCGACTCCTGCTCCCACTGTCGTCGAATGACGGCCACAGTGAGGAAACGCCGAGCGGACACGTTGGCCAAATCTATGGCAAGGACCGCGGCGATGAAGGTCGCACGTCGCACTAACCTGCCTGCTCCAGAACCGGAGCCTGAAAACGTGGACCTGGAGTGTAGTGGCCGGGTCGGGGAGGACAACACGTTGGACTCCTCTCTTGCCGTCGAAGACTCAACGCCAGAAGTGTCTGACATAGACGCCGAATACGGTGACATGGGAGAAACTGTTCACTCCTCCCAGAACCTGGTGCAGAACCTTCCGGAACCGGACTTGTCGGTGCCTGACCTGTTCGACCTGTGCCATAGGGCCGCTGATGCCCTGTAGGTCACGTTGCCGGACCCCATGCCTCGCCAACAGGCTACGAGGCTGGCGGGAAACTATTTATACGCGAAGCAACCGACAACATCGCAGAAAATGCCAATTTTTCTGGACTTTCTAACGGAACTCAAACGCTCCTGGGCGGAACCCAGGGCTCCCATCATGCTACCATTGTCTCGACTCTTGGATGTTGCGGGAATGGAGGCTCTGGGCCTTGCCAGTGCACCCCCAATAGAGGAGTCTCTGGTAGCTCACCTGGCCCAGCCACGGGGATGAAACCAACGTTGCCCAACAAAGCCTGTCGCGCTTCGGAGAAACAACTCGAGAGGTGCTACAAGGCCCAAGGCCTCGCGGCTTGCGCAATGAATACGTCGAGCATGGTACAGGCGTACCTGGCGGAAAAACTACAGGATATACAGGTAAAAAAGGACAAGCAAGCCACAACCGAGGCCATAGAGGAGGCCCGCCGTGCCTCTGACCTCGTGCTCAGCATGATGGGGACAGTAGCTATTTCCCAGGGCAAAGCAATGGCAGAGATAAATGTCGCCCAGCGCCATCCTTGGCTAATGCTGTCAAACCTCCCGGAAAACCAGAGGTCCACCTTCCTACAGCACCCGATCGAGTCGACGGGACTCTTCAGAAGAGCCCTGGAACGTGTCCAGACAAGGCTGGAACAAAGACGCAAACAAGCGGATGCCCTCCGCGAAGGTTTTCCAAGGAAAAAATTTGCCCCACCAACGGAAAACACGCGTGGTCTCCCACGAAAGAGACCCGCTGGGGACTGTGAGGCTTCGTAGTACCGTCCGAGTGCTTCTTCGACCTCATCCTACAGAAACCAGTTCTGGACCTGATGAACCAGGACAAACTGATAATTTTACAGGTTTGTCCGCCCACAAGGTACGGGAACCTAACTTTCTGGTCCCAGTCTCTGCTCGTAGAGAATCACGAGGAGCTTGTGACATGTGTGCGCACACCAAACATGACTCGCCTACTGTATATGTAAACAAAACAGACACTGTTTCAGACATGTACAAAAATAAAAGGACCAAAGCACAGACTGCCCTGGTTCTTGACTCGAGTCCCATTTTTATAAAACCCAGACCTCACCGTTGAACTATGAACCACAGCAAGATACACGAGATTCGCCGGAAATGGCCTGATCTCGCGATATCTTCTGTTGGGCCAAGCAACCTGCTCGAAAAGGTACGAGAGGGGTCAAAGGTCACCCCCTTAGACCTGAAACACGAGGAGCTACAATTCAACATGCCATCCAGGCTCAGCGCGCATACGTAGGCTTGGGAGGCGTGTCTACCAAATGATTGGGTTATGATAACAATACGTCACAGGCTCAAGTTGCAGTTCTCAAAGAGACCGCCCCGTTTCTCAGGGGTGTTGCAATCTAAGATCAACCCTGCACGCGCACACGTGCTGAGGGAGGAAGTTTCAACAATGCTGAAAAAGGGAGTGATTAGTTTTGTCTCAGGACACAAACTACGCTCCGGACACTACAGCAAGTACTTCCTGGTGCCCAAAAAGGACCGTTCCTTGAGACCGATGCTAGATCTCAGGACTCTTAATAAAAGAATTAAAACTTTCAAGTTCAGGATGCTTACACTGTGGCAAGTTCTCCAGTCGGTGAGACCAGGAGACTACGCATGTACAGTGGATTTGAAAGATGCCTATTTCCATATAGGCGTGTGGAGAAGACACAGAAAGTTCCTCCGTTTTGCATTCGAAGGTAATGCTTATGAATTCAAAGCCTTACCCTTCGGTTTAAAGACTGCTCCACGTACATTTACTAAATGTCTGGATGCAGCCCTGACCCCTCTTAGGAATCAAGGACTCAGGGTCTTGAATTACCTGGACGACCTGTTAATTCTAGCTAGAAACAGAAAGCAGGTGCTGTCACACTCCCTTAAGGTGATCTCTCACCTGGAGTCTCTCAGTTTTGTCAATAACCTACAGAAAAGCGATCTGACTCCGTCACGGGTTACTGTATTTCTGGGTGTACAGATTGACACTGTCCAATACAGAGCATAGCTCTCAAAGGAAAGAGTCTCCTCCATTCACCATTGCCTGGGAAGATTTAAACTGGACCAACGGGTCCCTGTTAAAACCTGCCAACGCCTGTTGGGCCTCTTGGCGGCAGCCATTCCTTGTGTGCCACGTGCATTGTTGAAAATGCGGGCCATACAGGTATGGTTTAACCAACAAATACAACCCGCTCGGCCCAAACAGCAGAAAAGGTTTAAAATAGACCCAGAGTGTCTAAAGGCCCTGGAACCTTGGAGAGATCCGTCCGTTTTCACGGAAGGGGTCTCACTGGGAAGGGTGTCGTCCCATGTAGTCATCACGACGGATGCCTCAAAAACAGGATGGGGAGCGATCTGCAGGAACCAGAACGCCCGCGGCCTTGGAACAAGCAGGAAGCCAAATTACATATTAACTTCCTGGAATTACTGGCCGTATTCCTGTCATTAAAATACTTCTTCAGTAAAGGTCTGGTTGCCGGGCATCATATCCTAGTAAAATCAGATAACAGGACCACGGTGTCCTTCATCAACAGAGAGGGAGGGACGAGGTCCCGGGCCCTCCTTGATCTGACACGAAAGATGCTCACGTGGTGTGCTCCAAGAATTCTGTCACTTAGGGCGACTCATGTCCCTGGTGATCTGAATTATGGAGCAGATGCCCTTTCAAGAGGGCCTCTGTTGACGTCGGAATGGAGCCTGAACCCACAGATCGTGGAACAGGTATGGTCACGTTTCGGCAGAGCCTCTGTGGACCTGTTCACCTGCAGAGTTAGCTCACACTGTGACCTCTATTTCTCCCTGAAGGAGACAGATGCTCCGTTGGGGATAGACACTCTGGTACATGATTGGCCAGCAGGGGTGCTCTACTATGCCTTTCCACCTGTCCCTCTGATCGGGGCAACATTGGAACAGGTAAGACAGGGAGCCCTCTCCTTGATCCTCATAGCTCCCAGATGGCCACAGAAACTGTGGTTTCCGGAGTTGATCTCAATGTTGTCAGGAACACCATGGCAATTGCCTCCTCATAGGGACCTACTGACTCAGGCACGTGGACAACTTCTACACCCACGTCCAGGGTTGTGGCAACTCTCAGCCTGGCCTCTGAGAGGTACTGGCTGAAAGCCTAAGGCTTTGGTTGCTTTGTCCCGACACAAGCAGCAATAACATTCACAAGGGTTTCCCTTGATGTTTATGTTTTTTGCCTGGGAGACGTATAATGGAAAGGTTTCCCCTCTCCTTGACTGATCTCCAACATCAGGATGGGCTCCACTTGTCAGTCGGGCCGTAAAAAAAAAAAAGGAGGAAAACATTGCTCCTCCTGCTCAAAGGGAAACAGGAGTCGATGAGTACTCACGCTACTGGAGCACGCTTGGGCTGTTTCTAGTTAGGGTTGTATATATAAATGGTCATGTGAGACATCATGTGAATGTCTCTCACATTTGGCCTTTTTCCTCTTGGCATTTGCTCTCTGCATTCCTTGTAGTAAGCAGCTAAGACAGTGTTCCCCAAACCACGGCCCGCGGGCCGCATCCGGCCCGCCCCCACATTTGGTCCGGCCCCCAGAATAGTAAAAAATAAAAAATATTATTATTTTTTTTTTTTTACAAATGAATACATGTACAGTACTGTACGGTCACCAAGTACTTAGCCTATCCTAACACAGTTTTTAAAGATGAAGGAGTAAGTTGAATTGTCTCCCTTTCACATAAAGGGAGCTAGCTGGGGTGGGAGGAGTGACGATATTCCAATGCGCAGCAACGCTTTCCTCAGCCCTCCTCATCTTGTATTCTCACAGACATAGTCTTGCGAGTTTTGGGTGCGGTGACACAGCGCTCTCACGAGACTTTAGGACAGCAGTGGAGCTGTCGGCGCACAGTAAACATGGATGGAAAACTAGCAAACAAGCAAACAAAAACGTATTATTTTCACACAGAGTGGGAGGAGGAGTATTTTTTTGTTTATAATAATAATAATAATAAACTTTATTTGTATAGCACCTTCCTACAATGCCTTGCATTGACCAAGGTGCTTAACAGGATAAAAAGATGAATAAACTGGAACAATAAATCAATGAAAATAGAATAAGAAACAACAGCAATAAAAGAAGGCAATGGAAATAAAAATGCTACTAAAATACCAAAAGTAATAAAAGTTACACACTGAAAGCTTTTTTGAACAAGTGGGTCTTCAGTCTGGTTTTGAACAGAGTCAGATCAGAGGTGGCACGCAATTAGTTTATTCTAATTCAAAGTCTATTTGCCTCATCTGTAATTCGAGCATCACCTGGCGTGGATGGAGAGTTCTGGAGTCTGCTCTCAGAAGAAAAGTATCCTTACATCCGAAGATGTGCTTTGAACTTAACAGCACTTTTTGGATCTACCTACCTGTGTGAGTCTGCTTTTTCACACATGAAAATCATCAAGTCCAAAAACAGATCCACAATGACTGATGATCATCTGGAGACCTACCTACGCCTCGTTAATATGGTGTGCTTTTCAAATATTGCGTCCTTTTACTTTGATAAAATACTTTAATTAAATAAAACTAGCAACACATTAAGTTCTGTTTTATTTACTTTAAAGAAGTGAGGAGTAGGGAGATGAAAAATTTTGTTTTTTGATACTGAGACTGGACGAGTAGCTCTCGGCAAACTGCCGACTTCAAAAGTAACTCTTTGTTCAAAAAAGGTTGGGCACCCCTGATTTAGGCACTCCTGCAATCGTCACACTTTGGCCCCCCACCAGAGAAGGGAAAAGTTATGTGGCCCTCACAGGAAAAAGTTTGGGGACCACTGAGCTAAGAGATGCCCGTCCCTTAGGATGGAGGTTCTCACATGCATTTTGCTGAGCATTTCAAGGGCGTGAATGAATTATGTTCCCATAGCAAGTATGTTACACCAAGAGACCGAACTGAAAGGGAACTGAAAGTTATGCACCATAACTCATGTTCCCTGAAGGAAGGGAACGAGGTGCAACATAGCTGGCCCTTTTCAATGCTGAAAGCTTGGTGAAGTGCAATTTCTGAGAAAGATGGAGGGGCGTCAGTCGCTTAAGTACCTGAAAGGCGGTACCTCTGACGCGGGGTGACGCCCCCTGCCGTAAAAGACGTGATTGTATTCCTTCAGGTAATCGCGCGGGGGCGCAATTCCCATAGCAAGTATGTTGCACCTCGTTCCCTTCCTTCAGGAAACATGAGTTATGGTGCATAACTTTCAGTTTTGCTATATTTTTGCCCCTTTTGAACCACTATCAGTGTTGTTAACAAAAAAGTTAAACACTATTTTTATTGTTTTCAGTCATATGTTATGTGCTATATAGATGATGTTTGTATGATTCTCTGCTCTTTTGTTTTGTGGCAGTAAGCATCAATGTAAATATGCTGGAGTTAGCAAAATAGCTAATTTTCATCCATTGTCCTAAGGCAGGTAAGAACAAGAAACGTCATGTTGATTAATATGCATTGTCCTAATTAAAATAAATAAATAAAAATGAGTTTGTGCTTGATTATACTTTTCCGTCTTCTGTTCCACTATGGGCACTCTTGTAATGAGATGGGCCACGTTCATATTAGCCATTAGCTCGTAAACCCAGTGAAAATGAAACTACATGTTTCTAAACTGAGGTCATTCAAAGAGCTATCTACAAGTGGTTAGACATTATTTGTTCATGACCTAGAAACTCACTTCGAAAATGTTAAACACTCTTGTTCAGTAATTTCTGATTAATCATAGAATGATTGCTTCCTAATGTGTAGGCTGCCTGTAATCTGACAAGCACAGGGGGATCATTATGACCAGACAGCTGCCAGAGCCTGAATGACAAACTCTGGGATTACAGGTAGTTTAATATGGGCATTATGTTATAACACTACTGTGGAATATCAGAAGACATCATAAACTTTTTTTTTTTTTTTTGTGGCTTAGGCAAATTGCTACAAGGAGACTGCTTTGTTTCATGTACATAACTGCAGTTGATTGTCTCATCTGTTTTGTTTTTTAAGAAGATTATTTTATCCTCAATAATTGACCATTTTGTGTGATACATCCAGGCAACATTTTTATGAGATCCCATTGCTGCTCACTTTCGCATAGGCTACAAAAATGACTTCATTGCTCATATTGCTTTTATGCTTGCTTCATTTATATTCACAGTATGACCCCACTCTTTTTCAAAATGTCTATCTTTATCACTTTGTCACTGTGTTGCCCATATCAATGTTCATTTATGCCTTCATAAAGCAAACTTTTATCTACGGTAGTGCTCATTCTAATTATTGACATCTTACTGGATGGGTGTGTGTGTGTGGGGGGGGGGGGGTGCATGTGTTAATTTGCACAGATCGCAGGTATTATAAACAACAACATGATACTGAAAACAGAACAGTCAAGACAATTAATAAATTCAACTTTCTGTTACGAGACTGAAACATAGACACCACAGTCACATCCATTTGTTTATATTAAGTAAATTTAATATAAACCTATAATGCTCTTTTTCAGAAGTTAATAATATTTTCAAGGTCTAAAAAAAAAAAGATAAATCTTTATTGTGGAAAAACAACATTATAGACCTAAAATTAGAGCTTTAGGTCTATAATGGTGTTTTATAGATGATTTTAGTGAGGTGCAGTTAAACAATTTATATCCCATCTTATCTTTGTGACCTTCGGGTTTTTTTCTTTTTTTAGCTGGTTGTGTATGAACAGATTATTTTCAGAATAATGAAGGTGAATGCTTCTGAATGACTCAAGATTGAAAATATGAACATAAAGATGTACTTTATTGAAAGCGACAATCAGTGCATTTTTTGGATCAATAAAACTGAGCTACACTCACTACTCACTAGACTCACCACTTTTATACACTATGTATATTACAAGTTTAAATATGCCCAAAAGTAAAATAAATAAATGAACATGTAAAAAATATTCATAAACAATTTACCTTTTTTTTTTACAGCACAGCTTTATCTAGGGCCTTATAATGCTTCCAGATGACTATAACTAATGAAAAATAGCCTTTCTCAAAGGAATTCATATAATCCACTACCTTGCATGCCAAAATTTTAAACTATGTTATACAGTCTGTTAGCTCAAAGAGAATGTCATCAAGCTACTACCATACCAACTACCGGTATCTGTAAATCTTAAAATCTAAATTTTGGCCATTTTGAGTTTGATGATCATGATAAACTGTAGTGTCCATATTACACTGGGTTCAACTAATATTCTGTTGTAAATGTACATCCAATGACTGTTTCATAGGAGTTTCATGAAATACTTCTAGTGGTTTACCAGATATTTTGTTTACAGACAAAAAAAAGGGTTGACTCCAACAGATCAAGATCTTCTGCAATGTATTAACACTCTATCTATTGTGGATGACTGTCAGCTACTATCACACCAAACTTAGTTCACTATCTGTAAATCGCACACTGTGCAATTAATGCAAATTAAAAAAAGAGTTTAAAAATATCACATATTATTGTAGGGACAAGTTGGTATTTTTTCCTAGCAGTCACTGTAGGCAAGTTTCAGTATCTGCAGTGAAATGACCTGGATTCTAGTCCACTGGGAAGAAAATGGGAATGTAGGATAACAAAGTGCATGAGGAACCTTAGCACGGATTGGCTTCATACAGCATGCACCAATTACAATGAGCACAGCATGCATCCTTTCCCAAACACTGCTGAATGCCCCGTACACCCCCTGAGAAAACATCTGCCTCTGTAGACTGATCTCAGCTCAGCTTTAATGTTTACGCAGATATTACCCTGCTACACACACGCACATAAAATGAACACAACAGTTTTTGCTAAATTATAAAGGGAGTATTCCCTTTGTACATTCTAAATATTTTTGTAATGTTGAAGCTCATTAGTATTAACCTAATGTTCAAAAACATTAAAATAAAATAAAATAAACTCCACAATTATCAAAACAAAACTGGTCTCACATTTCCTTTATTTTTAGTTTTATACAAATGAACAGCCTGTGTTTCTGGATTAAATTGCAAATCCAACTTTTTTCAATAATTTTGATAAAATGATGCCTGGCCATTTTGCATGCTCATCTGTCCTCAAAAAACAAGGTGTACAGCACTTGAACAATGTTTAATACTTCAAAGTTCATGTTCAATAATCCAGATTGAAAATCAAACCAAGTTTGTCAGGATATCAGGACGTTTTATTTAATTTTAATTTAATTTTTTTGTTGAGATGTTTCATAACTGGAAAAGGGCGGATTACTCTCTTCAGGTCAAGGGTGAGGTTCTGCCTCAAGTGGAGGAGTTCAAGAATCTGGGTGGTTTGTTCACGAGTGAGGAAGAACAAAGCGTGAGGTTGACAGACAGATTGGTGCAGCATCTGCAGTATTGCAGATTTTGTACTGGTCTGCTGTGGTGGAGGGGGAGATAATAATAATCATCATCATCATTTTATTTAAAAGCGCCTTTTAGGACACCCAAGGACACTTAACAAACCAATTATTGGAAAGTTTTATAGATTGGGCTCAGTTCATCTGTGGAAAAAAAAGTATAGTAGTATCCGACTTGTTTTACAAAGTGATAATACATACAGTATACACATATGTGTTATACATAATTATTTTCAAAAATTGCTAGATATAGATAAAAACATATATAAATTACAATTATACAGTACACTGTGACAACCTTCTCTTATTTTAAAAGGACATGTTTTTCTTGCTGCCTTCTAGGTTGTAATAGATGGTATCGGCCTTTCGGTCATTCATTTTGATGACATACTGATTTTCACTTTTTTTAACATATGCATAACGCATATGCTCAAAATGCATTGGACCCTGAGTATAAAGCTCGTTGTACCCTAAATGTAAAGCTGAATGTCAGCTCCGTGTTAGTTGTGTTAAAGTCTAAATATTTTAATACGTAGCTCATTTTTCTCCCTTTCCTACTCAAACATTCAGCCAAGTGTTTCAACATGTCAGCAGGCATATTGTGAAGTCCTGCAGCTTACTGTGGGTCTGTATCCTGTGCCTTCTCACCTTCATGATGTGGGTTCCTTCCTCTTGTTCCTCATTTAGGAGGGCAGCACAGTGGATTAGTGGTTAGCGCTGTTGTCTCACAGCAAGAAGGTCCTGGGTATAATCCCTGGTTTGGACCTAGGGTCTTTATGTGTGGAGTTTGCATGTTCTCCTTGTGTTTGCATAGGTTTCTCTGGGTACTCTGGTTTCCTCCTACAGTCCAAAAATATGCATGTTGGGCTGCCTTCAGACCCAGACCTCCCTTACAAAATAGATCTGTGATCTAAGTGGGATTTGCCTGCTTACGGTAAATAAAGGTTAATAAATAAATATATTTAGTGAATCCACTCTGCCTTCATCATCATTCAGCCTGTTTGGCTGGAAGGCATCAGTGATCTCCATTTGTTTCATGGACTTTTTAGGCCAAAAGCAGCATGCACCGAGCTCCCCCCGCTGGGTTTTGTGGGGAGAATGTTTTTGACGAGCAGAAAGCTCCCAATTTGCATACAGTATAAGTCAGTTATGATGAGGCATCAGTTTTGTGGAAAAACAAACTTGCAGTAGCCCAGCTGTTTAGAAGGAGAAGAAAAGTATCAAATAAGCAACATCTATAAGTGCACATGTGTTGCTATGATTATAGAGCAGGGTGCTAAATTCAGACTATTAAACCCACTTTATTTCCACTGTGATTTCCTACCCACTTATGTGTGCACCACACCTGTCTGGGATCTGCTTTGTTGGGCGAGCCCAGATGTCTCATCAGCAGCTCCTTTTTCAGAAGAGGTTTTTATTACAGCAGTGACTATGACAAAAAAAAAGCTGCAACAACTTATTAAATATGGAGTCGTGTATGATGGTTAAAGTGTCTATTAGAATATCCTTTCTTCTAATTTTAGTTTGTTTTCTTACACACCTTTGCTAATGCAGGTCTGAATATCAAGCTCATGTTCAGAGAACACTGGGTGTCCTCATCTGAAATATCAATGAACTTTCTAGTGCATTTTCTTGGCAGACAAACACATGTTCATTTCACATTTCACTACTAAATGCGTGTGACTCACCTGCACTCTTTAGTTTAGGAGGTACAATATATTTCTTAATTAGAACTCAGGGGGTTTCAAATAAAATATACAGTATTCTGAAAGATTAAATACAAAACTAGATGTGCTTCTTTGTTCATCGAGGCGTTAGATTATTTGGTGCAATTTATACTCAGATATGTGTGTCTCATTTTAAAAATGGTTCAGTACACACTTTGGCCTTCCCAAAGGACTTCATAGCTTCTTTTTTATAATTCAGGTGACAATGTCATTGGATGATCAACATAATTAGTTATCTAGTAGGGATGGTTTATCAATCAATATAATAATTCCCTTAAATAGTCAAACTTTTTCTTTTGCAACAGATTTTGATGTGTTTAGATATAACTCGAGCCCATAAATATTGTGTTGTGTGCACAAACTGTGAAAACATGAAGAGATGTCAGAATTGCCTAAAGCATAAAGATGGCATCTAGAAGAAAAAAAGGCAGTAACATAATTGTGCTGCTGCTCATTTGTATTGTTGTTGCTGTAGCACATGTGCTTTTGGACTTAGTACTTCCCACACAACTGCCGTCTCTAAGGAGAAAATTAGATTGGCTGTTATTGAGGCCCACAGCGGTGCAGTAGCATTGCAATCTGTTGCGATATTCATGCATTATTTTTACAGCTTTCATGTTTATCCTGTTATGAACTTAAACCTACCTTCTGTACTTTATCCTAAATGGAAAATTACATGTTTTAACTACTGTAAATATTTGTGCTGAGCATACCGTGGGTTATCTAACAAGGTTGAGTCAGATCCTTTAGACGGTTTCTTCTTTGTTGAAGCGTTTCGTCTTTTATCCAAAGGACTTCTTCAGTCTGTTCTTTGGACTGAAGAAGTCCTTTGGATAAAATATGA
This sequence comes from Garcialebias charrua, assembly GCA_038048925.1. NCBI lineage: Eukaryota > Metazoa > Chordata > Actinopteri > Cyprinodontiformes > Rivulidae > Garcialebias > Garcialebias charrua. The sequence goes on from JBBPBX010012524.1 coordinate 22,632, forward strand.
AATGTTTTAACAAAGAAGTAACCGTCAAAATTATCTGACTTAACATTATTAGATTAATCTAGGATTATTGAACATGCACCAGGACACTGCGAGTTATTTTATCTAAGAGTGTTGTGTACTGTGTGAATAAGCTTACAGAGTGTGGTGTGAATGTGGATGGCAGTTTTACAATGCCTCTTTATCAAGTAGGAACTGTAACCTTATTCCTGTTTAAACAGACTTCACTACCTTCTACACAGACTGTTGGCCAACCAGAATGAGCAACTATTTGTTGCCAACCAAAACTATGCACGGCTGTCAAAATCCTCCTCGGCATTCATGACTCAACAGTGACTATGTAGGTCAGCACTCTCTGACAGGCTCTATATGCTTGGAGGGAGTAGCTGTGTAACGCAGAAGCAGCTTGTGCATTGACACACGGCAAAACCGATACACACACTCACACAACCTCACTCAACAAAATTAAGACTAAACATGGGAGCACAGTCAGGACAGGTACAGAGCATAGAAAAAGATACTTTGAATCAGTCTTTTCCCTTGAAGGAAGAAAAAAATATAACATTTAGTTGATGATGCCCCTATTCTGAAAAGTAGCCTTTTAATAGAAAGAAGAAAATGGAGGAACATTTCATGATTGGTGTAAAGATTTAAGTTAGCACAGCAAGGAACTGAGAGCAATGTATTAATGTGATGGCTCAATAAAACATTTGTTGTTGTGGTTATTATTGTGGTTGCTAAAAATCACAAACGATCACTATAAGTCACTGTGATTTTAAAAGTGATCAAAATAACTAATAGTCTACGCAGCTTTTAGCTTCTGTGAAAATTGTATTTTAAATCACTGCTGCAAACTTTACCCAGGTGTGCTGAACCTGCATCATAATTTGACCTTAATGGTAATGTACTGTACTTATATAGCACCTTTCTATCTGATCAAGATACTCAAAGCTCTTTACATTACAATCTGTGCCCTTATTTACCCATTCATACAGCACTCTACTATATTGATACAAAGAATAATCAGTGTTTCATCACATTCATACACTGATGGGGCACACGTCAGAGGCTATGAGGGGTTCAGTGTCTTGCCCAGGGACATTTCAGTATGTGACTGCTGATGGAATCGAACCCCCAACTCTTGCATTGGAGGACGACTGCTCTAACCACTCAGACACAGCCGCCTATCTGCTTGGAGGCCTTTTTTAGAGTTGTGTGCCTTTTCCAGTCATGTCTGAAATTTTTATTTAGCCACAAATGAACTTCAACATGTAGCCACACCTCAGATGGACCAAGATAAATAGAAGGCACTTTAGTTAAATGTCAAGTGTTGTTGTAAAATATCCAAATCATAAATAAAGCCTTATAGTTCTACAGGTATGTCTCTTCACACAGCCAAATTTTGTGGTCAACACCGCCAGGCCAAGCTTGTAACCTCCAAGATCGAGTCCTTATCGCCAGTGAGTTTCAGGAGCCGCAAGTGGCCTGTGATCCTCAAAAACTGTGTCCAGCTTACAGCTCAGCTAACAGCATCTGAGTTTGAGTGCTCACCATAGTCCATCATGGGGAAATTAAATATCTGCATTTTTTCCACTGCACATGTGAGCGCACGCATGTGAAGCAGAGGACAGCCATCTAAGGCACCCAGGGAGCCGCTGTGGGGTTAATGGCCTGGCTCATAATAATAATAATGTCACATTTTTGTCATCTGTGTATGTTTCCATACAAGACGAAATTTGACTCTGCATTTAACCCAATCACCACCAGGTGGGGCAGTGGGCAGCTATAGAAAGCGTGCCGGGGAGCAATTGGGATGAGATGTGCTGCTCAAACACACCACAAGTTATGCCGTGACTGGGGTTCGAACCTGGGTCCTTCGGGTCCCAAGTCGGTTCCCCTGCCACTACACCATCTTGGCCCCATGAGCCCAGAGTGGGGTAAATTAGGAAGGAGACAGGTGTGGGTGTGTCACCTTTTCCACCCACATTTTGATGTTGTCAGTCCGGGGAGTTGACCAGCGACCCTCCGATCACAGGCCCACCCTCTCTAACCTCTGCAACAGCACTCCCCAAACACGCCTCTATTTTAAACTTTAAAAAATGTATTTTCATTAAAATTATTATTATTGTTAATAGTATTTTGTTTTACTTCAAAACTTTGGTTTATTATTCTTTTACAAAAGTACTTTGAAAAATACTTTAATTGCATTGCATTTCATCCACATACAGTAAAAACAAGTTTTCTATGTCGTAATTTGCCAATTTTTCTGGTTATTGATATTCAGTTTAACACCTAAAAGCAAATCATGCATACACTCATTACGGCTCCTGAGGAACGGTAGGTTCATAAATCCAAAGGGAATTATCTTGCGTGAGAACGAGTCAAAAAGCCATAAGGCAGGAGCTCTTAACTAGTGCCTTGTGGGTCCTTGCTTATCATCAGCAGCATTTTTTGTGTTGCAAATATTCCCACAACAGCCTTTGATGTAATTACTTTCCAAACAGCTCCCCTCTAGCCAATATCCTGTTCTGAATTCATGCTTGGCTTGTTTGCAACGTTACTAGAATGCACATTTTTCATTTGTTGCCCATAGAGAACAAACATGGGGACACTTGGAGACACCAGGAAGAGAACCAAGTCATAATCAGTATCTCTGTATGACCAAATGTAAACAGACATTTCAGACTCTCGTGGGTGCACCAGGAAACAACCACTCGTAAAAATGAAAAATAAGTGTCACTATTCCTGAACTTAGTAGGGAAGCAATGAAAGGCAGAGTATGAATGGAGCTCCTCAGAGAAATGGGAGCACACCGACTAACCTGCAGAGCACTTCATTATCAGGCAAAACACCGAAAGACAAACTCAGGACAGCCCACCAGATAGTACAATTATTATACATGTCTGAACACCGTGTTTTTGCCATATATTATTTGATAATTATTAGTAATAACGTTTGTTTTTGTTAAAATGTTAATAATTTTGACTTCTGTTCTTCGGTGTATAGGAAAGATAATATGTGTGATGTAAAATAAAATTAGAACTTGTAACCTTATGACACAAATGATCTGTTGCACAGTAGCAGCTGGTGAGTTTTCTAAGAAACGGAAAAAAGTTTCAAACAACAGAGTGAAATGCTGTTTTGTTACATTTGATCATGAGGAAATGTTGACCAATCAGATCAATAAAACATAACAAGCTGAACCAGTTGGTTAACCAGAGATTATATGGTGCAATAACTGAGTTATGTTTTATGGACAACAAGGGGTCTCTTATTTTTTTATTTTCCAAAATGGTTGACTATAAAAAAATAATTCTATTCTAGGTTGTTGTTATGTCTAAAACCCATTAGTATCAGCCAGGGAAAGGTGCTGATTGGTTCCTTGAATCAGTGCATTTGGGTCTCAAACAGACATCTTGGAGCCTGGCAAGATAGTCTTGTGATTGTGATCTCAAGAATCCAGCTTCCTCACAACGTGAAAAAAGACAAGTAAAATAAATGTCCAGGTCAGTGTGCCAATTTCATTATAAAACACATACAGGCACAGCCACTTACACACACATTTCAGCATGTTGTAGACAAACTTTAAATGACTTTCAGCAGCCAACTAATCAACTGAAATTAACAAGAGCTTGTCAACTTTACCCTGCAACTCAGAGGGAAGAAACTCAACATCTGTTGTGACTTTTAGAGCGGAGATTGATTTAATTGTAGATAATTTCTGGTTTCACCAGCTGTTGAAGACCTTAAAGCCAACGTTATTTTAAACTTCACTTGAAATGGCTAGAACTGTTCTCTATAGGTAAACTAGAGCCGGGATTATAGATTAACTGAGTAAAGATTGTCAAGAGTGACATATTAGTGTCCAAAGAAATATTTATATATTAGTATTTGTTCAGTGCCCTTCTTTAGTTGACCTGTCCAATAAAGGATGCTCTCACTGTCCATAGCTCCTATATGTTATGAATGTAATGTTGAGTTGACCTGAAAATGGACCTGTTGTAAATAGTCAGTGTCTCATTTTCTCTGCTTCATGATATCAGGATGTAAGGATCATTTTAAAATAAGAGTCTCGATCTAAGTCCAATGGAGGAATCTGTTCAACCAGAAACACTAAGAGAAAAGGTTGCCTTTACCTTGACAACAAGGATTTATGATGAACATAGAAGTTGAGCTTATAGTGCATCTATAATGACTGATATATAAGTTGGGGTGAAACAGAATGTACAAAATTGCTTTGCTGCTTTGGGCCAAGGGTACGGATGAAATGCAACTTTTTAAATCAGAGTTTTGTATGTTTCAAAAACACCAGCTTTAGTTAAATTAAGTTTAATTTCCAGTAGGTTTTTCATCAATGTTGGGAGATTTTTAACCATTTTTGGGCACATTCGTAAGGCTTTGCCTTAAAAAAAAAACATGTTTTACTGATTTAACTTTTGACTAAGTTCCTTGTTCTGTTTACATGTTTCAGCTTTTATTTTTTGTCATTTCTGTTGCTTTTTTTTAGCAGTTAGTTGTAAGCATTAGTTTCATCAGCAGACAGTGCAATCAATTTTTTTTTAGCCAGATCATTGTTGCTCTCTTCTAGCTGGCCTGTCATTTACTTACAATAGTTATCACCTTGTCTAGTCTTGCTTGGCCTGCCACTGTGCATATACATTTATTCTGATATCCATCATCTGCATGCCTCTTTGCTCTGCATTTTGCTCTATTTACCAACTTCTCCACCATGAGCTGTAACGTTGTGTCACAAGTACTGAATACCCATAAAGGACTGAATCTGAACAACTCAAACACTCAAGGGTCAATTCAGTGATTTTATTTACAGTGAATAAATGTTCATGAAGTATCAAGAATCCTGGGGAGTGAGGAGAAGGGTCAGATCCAAGGTATGGCAGTAATGGGTTGATCAGAATGTTCTTGGTCTTACTGGTAAAAGTAGTGGTGTAGTCTGCATTTTTGTAGTAGTGGGTATACTGTGCTTAGAAACCAAAGTACACCCGTTAATACAATGTAATAGTTACAAACCGGATTCCAAAAAAGTTGGGACACTAAACATATTGTGAATAAAAACTGAATGTAATGATGTGGATATGGCAAATGTCAATATTTTATTCTTAATAGAACATAGATGACAGATCAAAAGTTTAATCTGAGTAAATGTAAAATTTTAAAGGAAAAATATGTTGATTCAAAATTTCACAGTGTCAACAAATCCCAAAAAAGTTGGGACAAGTAGCAATAAGTGGCTGGAAAAAGTAAATTGAGCATATAACTAACAGCTGGAAGACCAATTAACACTAATTAGGTCAATTGACAACATGATTGGGTATAAAAAGAGCTTCTCAAGGCCGAGATACACTTGAGCGTCCTCAGGTACGCCACTCTACGCGCGCATATTGTGCGCATGTGTTTTGCTGCTATACTTCATAAACTATTCAGCTTTAAAAAGCTCACGTTCTCCTTGTTGTAATATGAGCAGCTGCGCACGGAGGGGACTCAACTGAGCTCGCTGATTGGTCACTTGCTGACACGCCTACTGAAATGATTGACAGACAGCTTTCTCAGTCAGCTCATGTAGCTCCTTGAAGACCGCGGCGGTGTTCATGCGGTGTTTCTACTATATATGTTGTAAAAAGTTCTCTCAGAAATAAAAATAATAACAGGGAGTGCTTTTCCTGCAGCACACAGCCCACCAGGGATATTTAAAACATCGCGCACCCAGGTAGGACCTGAATTCATTCATTTCATTCATGGAGTGAACGGAGGAAGAAGTGATTACTTGACTTTAGGCAAAAAAACAAAAGAAAAGGCCCGATCAGCGATAAAGAAGGGGAATTTATTTCATTTGTGTAACATACAAAACAGTCCGGCGCCGGGGAAGTTTATGGTCAGACACCGCGTATTGCGCACGCGGACGTAAAAAAAAAGCTTTGCGCGTACATGCCCTGAGGGGCTACGCGGGGCTACGCTTTTGCCTTGACGTACGTATGCTGCGTATAGGCGTATCGTGAGGACGCTCGAATGTATCTCGGCCTTCAGAGTGTCAGTGTCTCTCAGAAGCCAAGATGGTAAGAGGATCACCAATTCCACCATTGTTGCACAGAAAGATAGTGCAGCAATACCAGAATGGTGTTACCCAGCGTAAAATAGCAAAGACTTTTAAGTTATCATCATCAACCGTGCATAACATCATCAAAAGATTCAGAGAATCTGGAACAATCGCTGTGCGTAAGGGTCAAGGCCGTAAAACTCTACTGGATGCTCGTGATCTCCGGGCCCTTAAACGTCACTGCACCTCAAACAGGAATGCCACTGTCAAGGAAATAACAGAATGGGCTCAGGAATACTTCCAGAAAGCATTGTCAGTGAACACAATCCACCGTGCCATCCGCGTTGCCAGCTGAAACTCTACAGTGCAAAGAGGAAGCCATTTCTAAGCAAGCTCCACAAGCTCAGACGTTTGCACTGGGCCAGGGGTCATTTAAAATGGAGTGTGGCAAAATGGAAGACTGTTCTGTGGTCAGATGAGTCACGATTTGAAGTTCTTTATGGAACACTGGGACGCCATGTCATCCGGACCAGAGAGGACAAGGATAGCCCAAGTTGTTATCAACGCTCCGTTCAGAAGCCTGCATCACTGATGGTATGGGGTTGCATGAGCGCTTGTGGCATGGGCAGCTTGCATGTCTGGAAAGGCACCATTAATGCAGAGAACTATGTTCAGGTTCTAGAACAACATATGCTCCCATCTAGACGTCATCTCTTTCAGGGAAGACCCTGCATTTTTCAACAAGATAATGCCAGACCACATTCTGCAGCAATCACAACATCATGGCTACGTTAGCCTGGTTAAAACCAGACCCTTGTCCTTCACTTCGCTTCGTACTAGGGTCTGGACTTTCTGTTGTAGGGAAACGATTCTTGCTGGAGGCATGGCCTCTGCTGATGGTGGCTCCCCCGTGGTCTGCTGAACTTGACTTTAGCTCCGCCTCCTGCTGAATTGTCTCTCACTGCCGGCTGCTGCGCTGCATATTCTGTGTTTATATGTTAATAAAACGTCCTAATAAAATAAAATAAAACCATGGATCGCTGGTCCAACACACCAGAAGACCAGGAAATCTGATGGGACTCGGGCAGCAACGTAAAACCTGACTTTAATTCTCTCGTGACAACCTCAGTCATTTCCTTGTTCATTTCACTCAGCGGAGGGAGAGGAGGATGAGGAGGAGGAGGAGGGAGCGATGATCACTTACTTTTGGCAAAAAAAAAAGAAAAGAAAACTCCAGATAAGGGATTAAGAAGGGGAAATTAATACATTTGTGTCACATATAAAACAGTCCTGCATCGCTTTGAATGAGAACATGCGAATGCTCATTGGCTGCGTTGCTCCCCCGTGGTCTTCTGAACTTGACTTCAGCTCCGCCCAGCGGCGGCCACCACAAGAGGGCGCTAGGGGCGCCGCCCCTCTGGAACCTGCAGCTCTTCTTCATTTGAAGATTTCATTTTTTTTTATATAAAAATGAAATAATAAAATAAAAATATTTCGAAATGTATGCATATATGTTTTTAGTTGTGTAGGATAAATATTTTATGAGTAATGAGTTGTTTGTTTCAAAAAACGTTTTCTGATTGTGACGTACTTCCGGTTCCCCGCTGGGCGCCGCTAACGGCTTTTCCATTGAATCTAATTATAACTAGCGCGCTAGCGCATGCGCAGTTTATGTCCCATCTGTCCAAAACTATTGGACTGTACAGGTCGCATTTTCCGTCGCCCTCGAGCCTGGACTCGTCTCGTGTATCGCTGCGGTTCGTGTGTTTCCGGTCCGAGGAGGAGGGGCCGGAGTGGGGACCATCTCTGTTCAGAGCTGATCACACGGCGACGTTGAAACAGCAGTAATTATTAATGGTGCCTTTCTACACAGGTAAGCAAGTAATATTAAGTGAGTTTAATGAATCGCTAAGCAAAGTTTGAGCTGATCTCATCTGTGTGCGTGACGTGGTGTGCGTGTTGCGGTCAGTCAACAGTAGCTAGCTACTAGCTGTGCTTATGTTGTGTACTGTACAACATTATAAAAGTTGCTAGTTATGAACCAGAATGTGACCTGAAGACGACTCCTGTCTGTCCATCTTCAGCTCATGTCATGAACTGTTTTACTCCTCAGAGTGTCTGTGTTAAAGGTTCAGTATGTAACATTTTTTATAAACATATTTCTTCACTCTGCCACATCTCCTGACAGTAGCTAAAAGACAGATACTTAAACTGCTAAGCTTCAGCAAAAAGAGGAAAATATTGATGAGTAGCAAAACACTAAAAGTAGCAATTTTTTTGCTGAAAGTATCAAAATGCTAGTTAAAAGCAGTGGTGGACTGGAGAAAGTACTCAAACACTGTACTTAAGTAAAAGTACAAATAAACAGACAAAAATGTACTCTAGTGTAAGTAGAAGTACCACATTAATGTTTTTACTTAAGTAAAAGTAAATAAGTATTTGCTTTTAAAAATACTTAAAGTATTAAAGTAAAAGTACTTGCTGAATGTATTACCTAATGCAATGGCCTACAGTATCATTAAGTGTGCGTACTGTATGTATATTTTCTGTAATACTTTAAAAGTGTTGTTCCAGTTTAAAGAACAATGCTGCAGATAGTGCATGTTTTTATTGTGTGACACCGTTCACACTTGGGCTTGTGATTCTGTGTGCGTCAGAATTTCAGGGATGACCTGCAGGTTAAATGTCATTAAATAAAATAAGAAAGAGGAATGATTATACCTCTGAATTTTTTTATTTAACACAAAATAAAACCAGTAAAAACATTGAAGTAAAAGTTGTCTGATGAAAAAAGGAGCATTAGACCTAACAAAGGAATAGACATTGATCACTTCAACTCCAGTTTGTCATCAACTCTGATTAAAATACTGTCTAGTCAACCTTGTAATGGGTCAATAGTGAACAATATTTTAACTTCCTGACACCATTTGCAAAACTTGGACCCAAGTGTTGAGTCATTTGGAAACATCTCTTGTCTCCTAACGTCCCATGAACTGACACATTTTAATATTGCAGCAAGAATTTATTGTTCAAGTTCAGAAGATTTTTTTTTTGTCCAGTCTGTCTCTTTTGGGAGAGAGAATCTGTCCTGCTGTACTGAATAGTCTTTCAATAATCTTTCAATATTTTTTTTAATAAGGCCATGGGTGGTGCATATCTTCTGGCTGATTCTCCACGGTGGAATCCATTGTGGGTGTGTTGGCGATGCTGTGGGTGGCCCCAGCTCAGTGACATATATATACTAGAACATACATTATTGGCCCAATTTCTAGAAGGTGGGTGTAATGTTACCTGTCAACTTTGCAGTGATTCAGTGGCCAAACTCCCCTCTCACCTTTGGTTACTTTCAAACTAACGAACAAATCAAAAAATCGCAACATGAAAGTTACTTGTAACTCAACACATTATAGAAATGTAGTGGAGTAGAAAGTATAGATACTTCATGTAAAATGTAGTGGAGTAAAAGTAAAAAGTACCCACATTTAATTATACTTAAGTAAAGTACAGATACATGAAAAATGTACTTAAGTACAGTAACAAAGTATTTGTACTTAGTTACATCCCACCACTGGTTAAAAGTAGCAGAAAAGTAGCAGAACAGTAGCTAAAATCTCAACAAGATAAAAAAGAAAACGGATTTAAGAGAATAATGTTTAAGGGAAAGTTTCATATTTTGAAAGATATAAAACTAGCAACAAAAAAGTAAGCTGAAATTAGCACAAAATATGTAAAAAGAACAATAAAGTGGTCATAGTGTTATGATTTCAAAGGTTTACCCAGTTGGTAATGAGACCCAGAACGACACGAAGAGGTGCAAAAGTAACAGTGTTTATTATTTACAGTGCAAGTCTATATACATATGTACAGGGATCTTCTGGATTTCCTGGAAGATGAAACAAACTGTCAAAAAGGCTTGACCAGAAGGCTCTTTCAAGATGATTGATCTAGTTTTGTTTGTTATTTTACAGAGAAATCCTTAGTTCCTTGAGATGAATCCCAGAGGGCGAAATGAGGCAGGCAAGTGGTTGGAGGGCAAGACACGATGAGCAGAGAACTGAACCCAGGACCAAGATGGAAACGAGGACTGGAAACACAACAAAAAACAAGGTAAGTGTCTCTCAAAGTACTGTACTCACAAACTGGCTAGAAGCATAAATACCATGAGTAGGCATCAATGCTCCAGCGAAGAGTAGGACTTGACTGCAGGTATAGGTGGAGCTCATCAGGTGGATCACAGTAAAATAGATCATTTTTCTTCCCCATAAATCAGTTATTTAAAATCTAATCTGGAATCATTCCTCCTTGTTAGACTTCAGTTGACCTGTTTAAGTTGGGCCCAAATTTGTTATTATCTTTTGATTTATTTTTCATTGAAATTTAATTATTTGTTAGTTTATTTTTGGAACTATTAAATTGAATTATTTGGTGGATTTTTGAACACCTTTGTCCTTATTTAAGTCTGGACCCTCACAATTCTATTTATATTATGAACTTGTATTACTAAAATAATTATAACAGAATATGATAGAAGTTGTCCAAAAATTGAAAAGTGGAAGCAGAACACTCCCATTCTCTTTTCACACTGATGCCTCAAACAAGGTGAAGATGAACCATGTTTTATTAATGATAGTTTTATACAAATGGATACACCTGATATATACAAATAAAAACATGAACAAACTTACTTTACAGTATACAAACATAATTATGCATACTTCTACACATGCTTAAAAAAAATTATGGCGCCCCCCCATAAAAAAAAATCACCAGGACTTCAGCTCCGCCTCCTGCAGCTTTTTCTCTCGCTGCCGGCTGCCGCGCTGCATATTCTGTGTTTATATGTTAATAAAACGTTCCAAAAAAATGAAATAAAACCATGGATCGCTGGTCCAGCACACCAGAAGACCAGAAAATCTGCAGGGACTCGGGCAGCAACGTAAAACCCGATTTTAATTCTCTCGTGACAACCTGAGGCATTTCCTCATAGCGGAGGGAGAGGAGGAGGAGGAGGAGGGAGCGATCACTGGACTTTTGGCCAAAAAAACAAAAGAAAACTCCAGATAAGGGATTAAGAAGGGGAAATTAATAAATTTGTGTCACATATAAAACAGTCCTGCATCGCTTTGCATCGCTTTGAATGAGAACATGCGAATGCTCGCTGGCTGCGCTGGGACAGGTGGGGGCGTGGGTTAGGGGCCAAAAACTCCGCCCCTTCTGTTCTCTGATTGGTCCGGTCAAAAATCTACCGGAGAAATCGTTGTCTATGAGAGAAGTCCCAGACTGTGCAGTGAAGGGAAATGAGAATTGAGCGTAGCTGTGCAGGAAGGCGAGGGCCAGGCTATGGCTACGTAGGAGAAGGATCCGGGTACTGAAATGACCAGCCTGCAGTCCAGATCTTTCACCTATAGAGAACATTTGGTGCATCATAAAGAGGAAGGTGCGACAAAGAAGGCCCAAGACGATTGAACAGTTAGAGGCCTGTATTAGACATGAATGGGAGAGCATTCCTATTTCTAAACTTGAGAAACTGGTCTCCTCTGTCCCCAGACGTCTGTTGAGTGTTGTAAGAAGAAGGGGGGATGCCACACAGTGGTAAAAATGGACTTGTCCCAACTTTTTTGGGATTTGTTGACACCATGAAATTTTGAAACAACATATTTTTCCCTTAAAATGATACATTCTCTCAGTTTAAACTTTTGATCTGTGATTTGTGTTCTATTCTGAATAAAATATTAGATGTTCAAAGTCAAAGTCAAAGTCAACTTTATTGTCAGAACTGCAATATGTACAGGACATACACAGGGCCGAAATTGCGTTTCTCTCAGTCCCTCGGTGCAACAGTAACCATCTAAACACTAAACACTAAAACATTTAATAAACATAAGCATAAAATAGTAAAAAAAGTGTAACACTGTCCTGAGTTTTTTCATAATAGTATAAAAGTATGAAAATTTACACCAACACTGAAACACCAAACACCCCTAAAACACCAAACACCCAATGAACATAAGCATAAAATGAAATAATAAAAGTGTAATACTGTCCTGAGTTTTTGCATAGTAGTATAAAAAGTATAAAACGTATATCTATAAAATAAACTGAAGTTTCTAGCGTTGACATTTGCAAAGAGTGGCACAGCAGCATATGAGTTAATGTACACAGTACATGTATATGTATGAGGTAGTTGATGTTGGTATATAGGCAAAGTGGCATATGAAGTAAGGCACATAAGGCACATTTGGCATCCTTAGATAAGGCTAGTCAGAGAATGCTGTATATGTATCTGCAGTAGTGTAGATAAAAGTAGTGTAAATGTAAACAGTAATAATAAATGTAAAGCAGTAGTAATAAATGTAAACAGTATTAATAAATGTAAACAGTGAATGTAAACAGTAGTATGACTATAGGCAGTAATGTAATACAAACATTAGTGCAAATATAAGAAGTAGTGCAAACTGAATGAGCACATGACCGAGAGTTTAGTGAATAACCCGTTTGATGACACAGAGTCCAGTGTTAAAATCTTTGTGTTGAGTGATAATGTGTGAGAAAGTTTTTTGTGTTAAGGCAGTTCAAATGGGAGGGGAGGCAGAGCAGGCAGAGTGTTTAGCATTCTGACTGCCTGATGAACAGAGCTGTCTCTCAGTCTGCTGGTTCGAGCCTGGAGACTCCTCAGTCTCCTCCCTGATGGCAGCAGTCTAAAGCGGCTGTGTAGTGGGTGTGTGGGATCACCTGCCATGCAGTGGGCTTTCCGAGTGAGGCGTTTGCTGTGTAAGTCCTGCAGTGAGGGCAAGGAGGTGCCGACGATCTTCTCAGCTGCTTTCACGATGCGCTGGAGGCTCTTGCGGCAGGATGCAGTGCATGCACCAAACCACACCGTGATGCAGCTTGTCAGGACACTTTCTATGGCTCCCCTGTAGAAGGTGCACATGATGGAGGTTGAAGCTCCAGCCCTTTTCAGCTTGCGGAGAAAGTAGAGGCGCTGGTGAGCCTTCTTGGCCAGTGCTGCAGTGTTCCTGCTCCAGGACAGGTCCTTTGAGACGTGCACTCCCAGGAACTTGGTGCTGTCTACTCTCTCCACTGCGGTGCTGTTGATGGTCAGAGGGGCATGTTGTGCATCCCTCTTCCTGAAGTCCACGACAATCTCCTTTGTCTTCTCCACGTTGAGAGTGAGATTGTTGTGTCCGCATGTTGGCACCTCCACATCATTGCATTCAGTTTTTATTCACAATTTGTTTAGTGTCCCAACTTTTTTGGAATCCGGTTTGTAATTTATTTTGACTTTTTAAGTATATTGAACATTTCAAAATGTATCTAATGATTATAGTACAACAAAGTTTGTACAACAGTTGGCTTTGTATTGAAAACATGTTACAGAATTTATAAAACAGTATCAAAGCTAAACATGTCTAAGTATCAAGCAGTAAGTACAGAAGTATTAATTATACAAAAACAGGTTGAACCAACTCATTGTGTCTATAAAATGTTCCAGATGTGTTGACAATGACACAAGCCCATGTCATGTATCATTATTGCCAGTGATACGTGACATGGGCTTGTGTCACTGTGCACTTTTAAGTGGGTATACTGAAATTCCCAACATTTTCTAGTGGGTGTATAAATGGTAAATGGAGCTTATTTATATAGCGCTTTCCAGCCCCCTATGAGGGGCCCCAAAGCGCTTTAAAATACCAACCATCCACCCATTCATACACACATTCATACACCGGTAGCGGCAGACTGCCATGCAAGGCGCTTTCCAGTCCTACCGGGAGCAACTCGGGGTTAAGTGTCTTGCCCAGGGACACAACACATGGTGTGGGGAACCGGGATTCGAACCTCCAACCTTCCAATCGGGGGACGACTGCCATTACCACTACGCCACGGCCACCCCTATTCCGTATGCGTATACCTGTGTATCACATAGAATACACCACTGTGTAAAAGGAATATATAGGATTGGTTCAAATAATCCTGTACAGCATGAGAAGGTCCAGTAAACTCAGAAGGGCGTGTGATTGTAAGACAAGGAGAACAGCTGAGAAGGGCAGGAGGAAGGTTCCAGAGTTTCACGGGGAGTCCAGGAACAGGCAGGTCTCAGGAGGCACACAAAAAAAATCACAAAGGCAAGAGGTAAGTAATCTTAAATCTAGAGAATCACAAAAGGCTAGAAGCACAAACCATAGGCAGGGTAATGCTCCAGCATTGAATGGAAATCATCAGATGCCTTTTATACTCCTGGAGCCTCTTCAGGGATATTGCTTGCAGGTGTGGTTGTATGGTACCATCAAGTGACCTCAGGACAGACATAGAACAGGAATTGCTGCATTTTGATCGTATCATACAGTACATATTTGTGTTGTTATTTTAAGAAGGCAGAACATTAAAATGCATACAATATTTATATTTCAAAACACAAAATTATTAAAGTATGAATTATAATTGGACAAGGATTTCTTTCTTTGTTGACATACTGATATGTGGAAAAAAATGACAACAAACGTCTGGTTTTACTTAGATGTTAAAAAGTCTAAAACTCTTTGTACTACCTGCAGACATTGTCTTGCCATTTTAAAATGTTTCAAAAATGAAAGCACCTAATAAACTGTGAGTTGTGCCTTTTATTCATGTACTTTTTTCCAAGATAAACTGTAATTCAAGAATGCATTTTGATTTAATTTGCAAATCCAGTTTGTGAAACATGAACACCATTTATTGCAGTAATATAAACCTAGGCAACACAATCCTTTTCTAAACTTTGAATGCAAATGATTAGTTTTAAACATATCTGATATATCACAACAGAACAAATCATCAAATTATACTCCCCCAAAATATTTCATTTTATAAACCACATAAGTTGCTGTTGTTGTTGTTTTACTTTTGACTAATCCTTTCTGAGAGTGTCACCACAGCAAGCAAAGAAAAGTTTCTCTCAGGACATCATTACCTGCAGTGTTCCCTCAATGGGGATTGAACTTGGCAAAAGGGCCTTCTCCTACTCCGCTCCTGTTTCCTGGAATATCTTACAAAAAGATCTGAAGCTCTCGACCTTGACATCTCTATTAAGTTCCTGGGAAAAAACAATGCAGACATGTTCTTGTTTTTAGTTTTCTACATCGCCTTACAGCCTGGTTGTTGTTTTTTGTTACATTTTTTTAAATATCATTTTATTTTCACTTGCTATTATCAATTGCATCCTTTAGGATTATCTGTTGTTGTCTTTGTTGTCCACTGTTGTCATCACTCTTTGTTAAAATCAGGTCTCTCTTGTAAATGAGTCCCAGAGGCTCAATGGGATTAATCTGTATAAATAAAGGTTGAATAAAAAAAATGCCAATAGTTGTACATCAAATGTCATTCCTGACACAATCCTGGGCTTGATCCTGCAGCCTTAAGGTTATTATACGATTATTATAAACTGTTAAGTGCAATCAATAGAAGAAAAAAAGAAGAGAAAATTACCATTAAACTAGATATTTGTCAGTCCTTTCACTAAATACTGTATTACCATTTTAAAAAGACTCCATGAAAAAGGCTTAAAAGTACCCAGACTTATTCAGGATGAGGCCAAAAGGGGACATCTCTGCCCGTGTAACTTGACAAATTGGGCTTCTAAGTTTCTATTTATATCTTTCTCATCTTGCAGGGAGGGCAGAATCTTCACAATTCCCTTGCTGTTTGCCAGAGGCTTGGCGTGACATATTGTTAATCTGGTTATTATGTAATTTATCAGTGAACTCTTATTTTACAGCCATGTGTGGATAGTATGCAAGTTTCTTATGAGCCTAACTGAAATAACACTGCAAGGGGCTAATGAGCACATGCTACCATGGTGGTAATACATCTCAAGTCACTTCAGGGTACTCCTGTCGCAACATCTTGTTAGTACAAGTCACTCCATTAAACTATTTCTTTTTTTTCTCTCTTTATTTTTGCTAATGATACAGACAGCTTTTCTGGCTTGAACCAATGGATTGTGAAAAAACAAAAAGGGAAGAACTCAGCAGATATCTTTCACATAGATGCTTCAGGAAAAATATATGCTACAGCCCAAAAGTCTCCCACATCTGGTACCTGAACTGATGCAAAGGAAGTAAGCATTTCAGCAGGAATTCATTATTGCCTCTGGCATTTCTCAGCATATGAGCTGTGCCACAACCATCAGAGGAAGCATTTTCTGTAATGTGAGTGTGGCTTGATACTGATGACAGATTGCAAAGAGCCTGAAGCAAATATCAACTTGAACCTACAATGGTCGCCCTTTTTAACAAGTGTCTGCATTTTCGCTCCATCAGCTAATTAAGGGTGCCCTGTCATTAAAAATGCTTAAATCAGACCTTAATGTGACTCAACAGTCTTTGTGAGACACTGGGTGGGGAAAAATGTGGTCCTCTGATTTAATGGGCCTTGAACTGAAGGGGATATATGTCTTGATAATGATAGTGAAGTACAGAGTATTGATCACCATTCCCCCTGGTGTTTTGTGTGGGTGAAAGCAGCCAGGATGGAAAATTAGCTGGGAGATCTCAAAGCTTAAATAGAGTCAAGGTAGTCAACATAATCATAAATGTGTTTGAATAAGTCCATTCTATGTCACTTTGTCAGTTCTGCAAGTTGCTTGTCATTTTTCAGTCTGGTCACAAATGCATAAAATAAGCAATTTATGGGGGGAAAAAACAACAAATGAAATTAGATTTTGTTCTCCATCCATCCTTTTAATGACTTATTTGTGGTCAGACCACAAAGGCAACAAGTATATGAGGGAAATCCAGCTACCCTTCTCCCCGATGACATTTGCTGAATACACCTGGGGGATCCAGGGCAAAGAGTATACTGTACATAATTCCTCCAGTAAACTCTTTTTCTGCCCTGGGGTCTCCTTCCAAAAGAACTTGCCTAGAAAACCTCCTAAGGGAGTCACCCTGGAGACATCCTAATCAGGTGCCAGAAATATCTCAGCTGACTCTTTTTGATTTGGAGGAGCAGCAGCTCTACCCCAAGCGTCTCCTGAATGACAAAGCTCTTCCCCTTATCTCTAAGGTTGAGCTCAGCCACCATACAAAGTAAGGCCAATTCAGTCACTTTTTTCTGAGATCTTGTACTTTTGCTCATGATAGGCGAGATTTGGAATAAAGACTGACCAGTGAATTGAGAACTTTACCTTTCGGCTCAGAAATTTCTTCACCTTAACAAGCCAGTACAATGCCTTAAATGTTGCAAACCAGGTTCAGATTTGTTGATCCACCTCCCAGTCTATCATCAGTACCAAGCAGGACTCCCAGAAACTCGAACGCCTCTGTTTGAAGCAGAGACTCATCCTGCCTGGTGATTGAGTCTTGGCTTATGAGGCTTGGCTGTGCTAAGTCCAAAACAATAGGCCATCTCACGTAAACCCACCACCTGTAGGAAGAGCCTTTATGGCCGAGTGGAAAGTCATCCGGGTGGCAGGCAAAGACTGGGGTCATGGGTGTGCTGATTCTTGCAGAAAAAAATTACCCTTGGAATGTTATTTGTTCCGGCTTAATAAAATATTTTTAACAGAAAAATAATAATAAATTAATGTCTCAAAAGACAGCACAGTGGCGCTCTTTAAGCAAGCAGGTCGCGCCGGTTCAAATTCCAGCCAGGGAACTTTCAGAATCAGAATAAGCTTTATGATCATTGCACCGAGATACAATGAGAACATGTACGTACAGTCGTCCGAAAGATGGGCGGAGTGCACAACGCTGCTACTATAAAAAGTGCGGCCTTTTCTTATTCTTTTCAGAATGTTTTTGCTTAGATGAGAAAAAGTAAGAAAATATGAGGAGACACGGTATTAAAAAGATCTCTCATGCCTTGTCCTAGACAGGGCATGGATTGAGGCACCAAAAAATCTACCACAGCAAAGCACATAAATAGATGTGATACATGTACATATAGAGGTAGTGTTTGCATGTTCTCTCCATGCATGCATGGGTTTCCTCCAGGTACTCCAGTTTCTTCCCACAGACCAAAAACATGCATGTTAGGCTGATTGGTAACTAAATTGTCCCTAGGTGTGAGTGAGAGAGTGAATGAATGACTGTCTCGTTTGTCTCTATGTGTCCCTGTGATGGACTTGCGACTTGTCCAGGGTTTCCCCCGCCTCTTGCACCGTGACTTCTGGATATGGACACCAGTGACCCCCTGCTACTCTAAAAGGAAGAAGTGGGTAAAGATAATGGATGGATGGCTCAACAGCAGATAAAAAAAATCAAAAAACAAGACAAAGTTTGTTCTTTGATAGATAGTTTGCAACTTTGCACCTTGTAGTTCTAAAATGATGTGCATTCACAAACTGTGAAACCGAAGAGCGTTTTACGAGTCAGCTCCAGTGTGCAGCTCAACTGTGCAATAGTTCCTCTCCCTATCAGCATTCCTCCATGAAAGCATTAACTGCTGGTAGAGGTTGCTTTGGGAAATTGCTAAACAGAGTTGTCTCTAATTACACAACAGCAACAAAAGTTTGACAGTCAGTAGTTAGACATTTTGTGCTCCTGTCATTACTATGAAGAAACATTAAATATTTATCATATATGAGCCTGTGGGGGAGAGATCATTTTGCTCAACTGTGTCATTAAGACTTTGGTTAATTATCATGGCCCATTGGGTTCAGCACCTTCTCCAATGTGTTGCTATCCTCTGTCCATTATCCACTCTGTAATTATCAGCACTCACTGTCTAGCCACCCCACAACAATTTCTCTTGGAAACATGTTTAGAATTACCTCAAGATGTTGATTTGTCAGTTGCTGTTAATAGAAATATTTTTTTGTTTGCTTGGTATAAAATCAAAAGGCCTTTGTAGAGATACTTGGGAGGGCTATCCACAATTACCAGTTTTCAGAAAGCCTTCCTTAACATATTTTATGACACAATTATTAAAATTAAAAGTGCTACAATAAAATCCTATCTTGATGAGATGTCAGAGAATATGGCATATTTTGAGAAAAAAAATATTTGATCTATTACTGGTCGGCATTATTCATAATTTGCAAAAACAAAAACTATAAAAATGTACAGAACATTGTTAAAAATAATTTTCAAGCACAGTATTCATAGAAAGGCTTGAGAAAAACAGACATCATGAGAGCAGGGACATAAATCAGGAGTCCTACAAAGACCAATTACAAAAATGTGGGACTAATAAGCAGGGGGGCCGCCAGGAATATTGGGCCCCATGACAAAAAATCCAATTGGGCCCCCCTGCACAGTTGCTTTTGCCACATCTCTTGAATCTAACTGATCCAGCAAAAGTTTTACATAAATAACATTAAAAGCTTGCTTCCTTTGGTCCAATACGGGTACTAGCACAATATTTACTGTTAGTGAATTGTACATGCAACTGTCTGCATAGAGTATGCAATTAACTATTAAAAAAATTAAAAAAAACGAGGAGCCTCGCCGCCCGCAGAGACACGACGAGCAAGCGTGGCGTGCGCATGTGCTCTGAACGCAAACACGCTTCAAATTGTTGTTAGTTCATAAATCTACGGAAGCGTATTGCTGACACCTGGAGAAAATTTTTTTGGGGGGCTTATGTAGTAATAATGTGATACGTATCAAGTAATAACGTGATACGTATCAAGTAATTACTTGATACGTATCAAGTAATAACGTGATACGTATCAAGTAATAACGTGATACGTATCAAGTAATTACGTGATACGTATCACGTTATTACTTGATACTAGGGGTGTAACGATACACAAAACTCACGAGACGAGACGAGACGAGAAAATCACAGATCTCGCGAGAACGAGACGAGATTTTAACATTAGTTCAAGAAAACTTCAAAGATCGGTTTTATGCCGCAAAAAGGCTTTTATTCTGTTTTAACATGTCTTCATTTTACTGATTGAATCTCCTTAGACCTTAGAACGTTCAACTTTGTTAAAAAAATAGATATTCACGCAGGACTTAACAAAAATTGAACATAATATCCGCATCAGCGCTGAATCTGCAGCCGTCACTCACCAGTGTTGCCAGATTGGGCGGTTCACCGCGATTTTCCTTCTGCCTTTTGCGGGTAAAGAGTGCTTTGGGTGGGTGGGACTCTATCTGGCAACACCGTCACACCGGTGTTTACACGCGTGTCTTTACATTCGGGGCAGCGTCGGCAGTTTGGGACACTCCATCAATGTAGAGGCGTCTCGTCTGCGGCACCGGGACCCTCCATCAGTAGTTGGGGCGTCTTCTATAGCAACTTCATCCGGCGAAGCCATGCTGTCCGTGACGCTGACTTGCTAGGGGCTCTGCTAGCGCTAGCATTAGCATCTCGCGAGACAACGTTACCTCTCAACGAGAGATATCGCGGGAGTTTAATATCGCGAGATCTCGTACAACGAGATCTCGTTACATGCCTACTTGATACGTATCACGTTATTACTTGATATTATCACGTTATTACTTGATACGTATCACGTTATTACTTGATACGTATCACGTTATTACTTGATACGTATCAAGTAATTACTTGATACGTATCACGTTATTACTTGATACGTATCACGTTATTACTTGATACGTATCACGTTATTACTTGATAGTATCACGTTATTACTTGATACGTATCACGTTATTACTTGATACGTATCACGTT
Organism: Garcialebias charrua; assembly: GCA_038048925.1. Lineage (NCBI taxonomy): Eukaryota > Metazoa > Chordata > Actinopteri > Cyprinodontiformes > Rivulidae > Garcialebias > Garcialebias charrua. The sequence continues at coordinate 43,306 of JBBPBX010012524.1, forward strand.
ATTACTTGATACGTATCAAGTAATTACTTGATACGTATCACGTTATTACTTGATACGTATCACGTTATTACTTGATATTATCACGTTATTACTTGATACGTATCACGTTATTACTTGATACGTATCACGTTATTACTTGATACGTATCACATAATTACTTGATAAGTATAGATGTCCATCCACATGGTATCAGCACCATTACCCATAATGCAAGTTCGCCCATACATAAATCCTGAAAGTGCCTAACTGATGGAAAGTGAAACATACCGTAAGCTTTATTTTTGTTGGAACAAACTTTTTGTACACTTTTTTTATATAGACATGTTTCTAGAGTGCAGTATTTTTTTTTAAAGGTTTATACTTGACGGTCATGTTTTTTGGCTCTGTTGTTGAAGAAGAAAAAAAAGTTCAATGCAAACTTCAAATTGTGTGTAAGGTTTACACTAAATCCTAAAAGTGCCTAACAGATGGACAGTTAAGCATAAGCTTAATTTGTGTTTTCTAAATCTTTTTGTTCCTTTTTTATATGGCCATGTTGTGTCAAAGAGTACATTAGTTTTCTATAGGATGATGTTTTATGTCTCCGTTTTGAAAATTTGAAGGAAAATAAAGTTCAAAGCAAACTTTAAAATGTGTGTGTGTGAAGTGTTTAAAATTAAAAAAAAATTAAGAAATGTTTAACCTGTTGTGTGCATTATGTTATTTTTGACTTGTAGTTTTGCACCTTATGTGGCCTGTGAGCAGTTGAGCACAAACACAGCAACATGATCAGATCTGCAACCACATCGTGATTATTCACATCGATGATTACCCTTGGTGGCGGATGGTGTGAGTGTTCCACAGGTAAAAAAGTTGTAGCAGCTCCTGTAGAAGTTTAAATTTCTGTTAATACTTAATATTCAGTGGATGTCAGGTGCACATATTGTATGAGAAAGTTACCAATTTAGAAGAGTAACAAGTTGTGCTAATGCAGATTAAAATACTATATTTTACATATCATATATATATTTACATATATATACACACACAAACACATAAATATACATCTACTGTAAATATACATATGTGTATAAACGGGATTCCAAATAAAATGAGACATTAAACAAAGTGTGATTAAAAAATTAATGCAATGATATGGAGATGTGAAATGCCAATATTTTATTAGATGACACATCAAAATGGTGATGATAATGCTAAATAGGTCAATTACACAACCGTATTGCTTATCCACATTATTCCTGAGGGTAGAAGCGATTTTTATTTTATTTTTTTAACTTTATTTAACAAATAATACAAAACAAAAAAGAACAAATTCTTACAATCAGTTACAAAAGGTGATTCATGACAAAGTGTAAATAAAACCGATAAAGATAAATAATACAAAAATATATATACAGTATATAAACTATATCAGGAAATTGAAATCAGACAAGAAACTAAGAAATTTGCCAGCATTTTTTCCATTTACATATTTTAAAGATTTTGCATCAGGATCAGAACTCCATCTTAAGAACTTCTGCATTTCTGCCATCGTGACATTTTCTGTGCCAAAATCAGCGCGGATTCGGGCAGGTGTCCCCTTCCTCTTTTCAACTTCAGTTATGAAATATCCCGCGATGACTTTAGGATCACTGCTTGTTGAGAAAGCATGAAGCCATATCATTTGTCTTGAAAAGCCATCGATGGCTCCGTTAATACAAATACCATACGGCTTCAGTTTATCATAGGAGTCAACGTGCCACATGAAATTAGGTCCAGGGTTTACATACACGCGTCGCTTCAGCCGCCTCCTTCTCCTTTGCTCCACACCACTGGGGTCCAGAAATGTCAGCAGGTGTCTCACTGTATTTTGAGTCACAACGTATCCACTCTGAATACATTTAAGGTGGTGAAACTTATATCCGTGATGATTACCAGAGCTCTCCAGCTGGTCAATGAGGAACGCAGCCACATGTAGAGGGTCCGACTGGTTTTTCCTTCTGTACAGTCCCATTCTGCTCAGGATTCTTCTCAGAGTGCGCATACAAATGATGATGTCATCCACAGTGTGAAGCATCATCAGTATCTCTCCATGTTTTAGACCAAGCATGAAGTAAAACTTGATCAAGTTCTGCAAATTAGCCATTGTTAGCATGCAGGCAAAAACAAGCGTATGGGCGAACTTGCATTATGGGTAATGGTCAGCCCTGAAAGGATAAATACTGATGTTTCTGCAGATGTCTTTGTGTGTCTGTTAGCAAAATATCTAATAAGCTGCAAATGGCATCTAATGAACGTCTACAAGGGATTCTAATTCAAGATGGCTGCCACAGCTGCACAAACTGGACAATAACTCAGTTTTACAGACACCGAGGTGGAACTTGGTGTGGTAGTAGCTGAGAGTGATCCTCAACACTCAGTCTGAGGGCTGACGCACCTCACCGTGCTCAGATGAGTTCCCTTTAAGAGATGATTTTTAGAGTAGAGGAGGTAATGCTAGTTCTTTATTTAAAACTGCACAAAAACAATTTAACAAATGATGCTCAAATTTTAGGGAAACGTCAGAAAGCTGCAGCTGAAATCAAACTCTTGTAGCTGTAAACTGAAATAAGTCCTTGAGAACAGAAACATGTTTGTAAAAGATCACAGCAGTAGGAGGACACATGCATGGATTGAGGTGTTTGAGGACCAGGAGGACTTCATTGCAGAGACTGAGCTCCATCTGGCTAATGGTGCTGATACCATGTGGATGGACATCTATACTTATCAAGTAATTATGTGATACGTATCAAGTAATAACGTGATACGTATCAAGTAATAACGTGATACGTATCAAGTAATAACGTGATAATATCAAGTAATAACGTGATACGTATCAAGTAATAACGTGATACGTATCAAGTAATTACTTGATACGTATCAAGTAATAACGTGATACGTATCAAGTAATTACGTGATACGTATCAAGTAATAACGTGATACGTATCAAGTAATTACTTGATACGTATCAAGTAATAACGTGATACGTATCAAGTAATAACGTGATACGTATCAAGTAATTACGTGATACGTATCACGTTATTACTTGATACGTATCACATTATTACTACATAAGCCCCCCAAAAAATTTTCTCCAGGTGTCAGCAATACGCTTCCGTAAATATCATTGATTTGTGTGAAAATTATTATTTATTTATCCTTTACATTCTCAAATGATGATATGAAATTAGTGATTGATTTGAGTCAAAGTCTCTAAAAGTAATATTTGTAAGTAAATCTATATTTGGGAGTCAACCTATTCTAGATGGCCGCCACAGCTAATTGAACCAAAAATCACAAGTTCTGAGTCTGTCAGATACTGAAGTGCAGCTGATGTGGCAGTAGCTGAGAGTCATCCTCAAAACATATTTCAAGAGGTAACAGATCACAAATGATCTCCCAAAATAACCTGAGATTGTTCATAAGGTCATCTGTACAGTTTGACTCAAACATCTAAAACTACATCCACTATGACCAGATGTTCTGATGATTTCAAGGAATGTTAGACCTTTAATCTCCTTAACACGTTCAACTTTAATGAATTTACACTATTTTACAATTGTTTAGATAAGTAACTCTCACCATAAAGCTGTTAGTAATATCTGAATGTAAAATATCCATCCATCCATCCATCCATCCATCCATTTTCTTCCGCTTATCCGGGGTCGGGTCGCGGGGGCCTAAGTAGGGAGGCCCAGACTTCCCTCTCCCCAGCCACTTGGAGCAGCTCCTCCGGGGGAATCCCAAGGCGTTCCCAGGCCAGCCGAGAAACATAGTCCCTCCAGCGCGTCCTGGGTCTTCCTCTGGGTCTCCTCCCGGTGGGACATGCCCGTCTGTAAAATATGTCTAAATAATTTAAAATGATAAACATCATGACATAAAGCTGCTTCCTTTAAGTTCTTCCATTTTATAAAGATCACTGAAGATGATTTATCTGCGATGATGTCAGGATCAGTGTGTTTTCATCATTATTTGATGGATCTTTATGTTTCAGATCAGATAGAATTTCCCTTTTGATCATTATATTTTTGTTATTGATTATTGTTTCTCCCAGGAGGCCGTGCTCCAGGTGGGTTTGCCAGAGATCACATGGAACAGTTGTTGCACAAATCAAACACAATTCAAGTCAAATTAAAAAGTGACATCACCAGAATGATGACTATTGTTAAACTCAGTAAGAAACCTCACACTATTACATCCTTCTGCTGACTTCATTTTATTGTTATTGAATGAAAATCTACATGTTGGATGTAAAATATGTGTGTAGTTTTAAAATATAACATACTTTATAAAAATATAATAACAAGCAGCTCTGGTAAAACATCAAAGTGCGTACAGATCTGCTCCTGCTGAAGGCGGAGCCAGCCACCATGAAACTGTGCTGCAAGACTCAACACATCATACAATCTAGTACTTGTACACAAACTGAAGTGACACTTGAACACAACTCGACATCATGGGATGCATTGTCACAACAATAGAACCACTGGATGGGTTTGCTTTGATTGTGGATTTCTGTGCACACAGTGCACGGTTCATCAGAAACCAAACATGGAGCCAACTAATGAAGTAACATGGAGCCAGACAAAACACTCAGAAGAAACATATTACTATTAAATATGACATATTTTACATTCACACAGCAATACTTGACCATAAGAAAAGGTGCAAATAGTTAACAAGTAACAAAACAGGGTATATGCAGAAATTCCAGAGTTGAATTTAATACCTTTTAATACCTTTTTAATACCATCAAAATATTTTTTAATACCATCACGGCACCGAGCTGTAACCGTAGCGGCAACCTGTTGTATTTCAGTTCCATGCAACTAATTGTAAAGTGATAAGATTACTGTCATTTTCTTCCTAAACTTTGGTAGTAAATGTAGTTTTATAACAATTACTGGATACAGTACGTACATCAATTTGCTTCTTGCCTCAATAAAAGCACTGACCTATTTGTTATTTAAATCTAACCCAAGAGAAAAAGTTTAATTGTTCCCACACACAGCATATCTCTAATGGCAAACAAAAAACTGTAAACTTGAAAACAGAACAGTTTAGTTAAAATAATTCAACACTGAACACATGCATAATTCAAAAAGAGAGGGAGAAAAATAATAACTTTTTCATCCTGTAAGTTGCAGTTTTTTGTATAATTTACATGCCTTGCAACTTATAGGACGAAGTGACATATTTATAGATTTTTTCCCCATATTTATAAACCACTTTTTGACTGAAATATGACCGTTTCCATTCATTCTGACTGAAGAAAAAAAAAACTGATGGCCCCATAGTAGTAATAGGGTATGGCATGCTGTTGGCTGTTGTATCATGTAATAGGAAAAAGTGCCTTTAATGACAAATTTAAAAAAGTTAAAGACAAAAACAACTGGACTTTATTTATTATACTATTATACTATACTTTGTTTTTTTATTGCACTTTTTAGAATTCACCATGTCCTGGATGACTGAGAATCTTCACTAGCTATTAATGACCCAATCGGCCTGCCATACTCTCCCCACCTCTCTGCTCACTGCTTCAATCCAGCAGCCAGCTGCACCACGGTGGCGAAATGCAGCTAATTTGACCATTAAAGTGCATTTATTAAGAAAATGATAGACAGAAAAACACCTCTGCTATAATTTCGAGCTAACAAATAATTGTTTAGGTATTTTTCTTGTTAAATGACGGCGAAACGAGCCGCGCTCCTTTTTCCTGTTTTCACCGTTGCACGTTCACAGAGCACACAGGCAGCGACACTTTTTTTTAAAAATAAAGCCGATTTAACCATTAAAGTACCGTATTTTCCGGTGTATAGGTCGCACCTTTTTATGGTTTTTTCAAGGCCTGCGACCTATACTCAGGTGCGACCTATATACGGCTTGTTATCACTTTCGACAAAACAAATTTTTAAATCCAGCTCATTTCACAATTTCGTTCATTTATTAAGGAAAAGTTCAGCTCAGACACATATTTGCTATAATTTTTATCAAACAAATAATTGTTTTTAAGTGTTAATCTTCTTAAAAGCCTTGCTGTGCACTCCTGTGGCAGACATTTGCAGCAGAGCTAAACATAGGTGCGACCTATACACCAGTGCGACCTATACACCAGAAAATACGGTACATTTATTAAGAAAACGTTAGACTGAGACACACCTTTTGCTATAATTTCGAGCTAACAAACAATTGTTTAGGTAAATTTCTTGTTAAATGTCGGAAGATAAAGTCGCGCTCCTCTTTCCTGTTTCTTTTTACAGACATGGTTAGCCTCGGCCAGCTGTAGGTGCGCGCGCACACTGACTGACGATATGACGTCTTTGTTTTAGCTAAGGTCCTACTTGGAACTAGCCTGGTTAAAACCAGACCCTGTCCTTCACTTTGCTTCTGACTAGGGTCTGGACTTTTTCCATAGAGAAACGATTCTTGCTGGAGGCGTTGGCCTCTGCTGAGGAACAAAACCATTGGATATTTTGAACAGGGAAAGCATTCTGCTCCCTCCCCTCAGAGCCACCCCCCGTGCTCTGGTGAACTTGACTGACAACTGCTCCGCCTCCTGCAGCTTTTCTCTCGCTGCGCAAATTCTGTGTTTATATGTTAATAAAACATTTTAATAAAATAAAATAAAACCATGGATCGCTGGTCCAGCTCACCAAAAGACCAGAAAATCTGATGGGACTCGGTCAGCAACGTAAAACCCGAGTTTAATTCTCGTGACAACCTCAGCCATTTCCTCCTTGTTCATTTCACTCAACGGAGGGTGGAGGAGAAGGAGGAGGGAGGAGGGAGCGATTACTTGACTTTTGGGAAAAAAAACAAAAGAAAACTCCAGATAAGGGATTAAGAAGGGGAAATTAATAAATTTGTGTCACATATAAAACAGTCCTGCATCGCTTTGCATCGCTTTGAATGAGAACATGCGAATGCTCGCTGCTGGCTGCGCTGGGACAGGTGGGGGCGTGGGTTAGGGGCCAAAAACTCCGCCCCTTCTGTTCTCTGATTGGTCCGAACAAAATTCTACCGGAGAAATCGTTGTTAATGGGCGAAGTCCCAGACTGTGCAGTGAAGGGAAATGAGAATTGAGCGGAGCTGTGCAGGAAGGCGAGGGCCAGGCTAACTTGGAACATAAAATTAGAAAAGATAAATAAATTCACAGACCTTTTTTTAGACGCCAGAAAGGGAAAAATATAGTTGTGTAGGTTTTTAAAAAATTAATACCTCGTCAGATGTCGTTTATTACTTTTTAATACTTTTTAATGGCCTTAATTTGTGTTAATTTCATTTACTACCTTTTACTACCTTTTACAACCCCGCGGATACCCAAAAGTCCTACAGATGAAGTTTCACAAACTTTTAAGTTAAAAACTATCACAACAACGTCCCAGCAGCTATTTCCATCCTCTTGGAGCGGCTGCAGCACGACGCCTCCTTTCTGTTTAACGTCCACACAATCACATTTTTCTGACACGCCCTCCTTAATGTCAGCTCAACTCTGTTGCAGCTTTTAATAGAATTAGTAAATATTTTAAACAAGTTGTTCAAGAAACACAAGTTGTAGGAACTGATTTGAACATCATCAGGTAAATATTCTAATTACAATTAAAAGAACAATTAATGAGCAACATTTAAATTAATTTTACTGATTTATTTTCTATTAGACTTTAACAGTGAGTGTGATAACTGACTGTATTTTAATAACATGAACATTATGATCAATTGACTTAGATAAATGTGGGTTTTTAAACAAATCAAAACCAATTAGTAGTTTGAAGGAAATGAAGTTTCTAATGATTCAGAAAATCTATTTTATAAAAGAAGAGAAAGCTGTAGAAACATTTGATGTTTAATAAATGTAGCAGGACGACTTCAACTGTTCAAAAACTTTGTAGGTCCATAACACAAGGAACACGTGTCGTCCTTACTCTGGCATGATGTGTCTAACTCAAGTTGTTACTAAATCTCTTTCAAAATGATCAGGAAGAAGTTTGAATATTCATTTAGTTTCAGTGAAAAAACATTTATGTGTAATGTACACATGTTCCTGAATAAAACTGGAATAAAATGTGCATCTGTCCTTCATGGCCATAACAGCAACTAAAATCATTTTAAAACCAGTTCACCATTTATAATTCAGAGTTATACTTTTCTCCTCTGTCTGTTAATAAATACTTACCTAAATGTTTTGCAGGTTTTGAATTGTCTTCTGCTGAACTTGAGCCACCACAAAGACTGTGTGGTTCACAGAGTTTCTGCACAAATCAAAATATGACACTTTAAATTAAAATGTCCTTAGAGAACAATAAGTATAATTTTTATACACACTAACCAGAAACCTCCAGTGATTTTGGTCGACATGGACAAATAACACAAAGCTCTTGTAATTCTCAAAATTTACCAGTAAAAATAAACACTGGATGTTAAAATGATATAAATGTCATTTCTGAAATTAATGTACAATTTTAACTGTTAGTTTTCCAAATGGTTGTTTCTTAAAAATATTAAACGTATAAATGATTTTAAATTAAACATTCCTGTTTTTACTTGAACTATGTTGCATTTCAATGAGACAAACTTTCTGCACAGTAATGATGTGATTTGTGGTAAAGTCGTACTTACCCTCACTGTTTCTACAACATCCTGAAGAACGAGCAACAAACACAGCAACTTAGGGAAAATTACATGGAAAATGTCCAACTTTGGAGGGCCTTTATTTTGAAATTCCACATGAGATCTTGGTGACATTTGGTGAGCAACATCTGGAGATGTTCTACAGTCAGCCTGAAGTGAGACTGGTCACTGGAAACTAAGAGTTTTGTTTTAATATTAATGGAAACTTCAGGGAAAACAATTTAACATTCTCACATAATGAACATACAAATAACCACAAAACAGAGACAAAAGTTAAATATTATGGATCCATATTCACAGGAGGACATTAAAAATCATTTCTGAACATAGACCAGCAAGAATGACTTCAATCATCTAGAGTCAAAACATGAAAAACACATTGAAGTTTTTTATTTATTTAACTTAGCAACACAAAAAGTTCTCTACTCTTTGGATATGGGGGCGACATTCAAACTTTTAGTGGAAACAGCTGAGCAGGAATGTTGGTCCCATTACAGCTTCCAGTGCTAACATGTGTTTTATGTACAGAGTTTGTACCAACAGGAGACACACATCAGCTTTTATTTTGAAAGAACCTCGCAAGCGTGACTACCTAATTCATGGTGTTAGCGCGTGCACAACCAAACCGCGTGAGCGCTGACTTTTAGAAGTGGAGGCTGCTGGACCGAAGTATAATATTGAACAATTTTACTAGAAATGACAACCATACCTGTTAGAGAACAAACATGTGGTTGGTGGAGGTCTGACGTGAAGCTCCTGCTCCTACACAGAAAAACACACACACAGTCACGAGACTAGATTATCCAAGCACGCGACAACGAGACATAGCTGCAAACAGCTACACATGCTAACAGCTATACATGCTAACAGCTACACATGCTAACAGCTACACATGCTAACAGCTACACATGCTAACAGCTACTAACAGCTACACATGCTAAGAGCTACAGATGCTAACAGCTACACATGCTAACAGATACACATGCTAACAGCTACTAACAGCTACAGATGCAAACAGCTGCAGATGCTAACAGCTACAGACGCTAACAGCTACACATGCTAACAGCTACACATGCTAATAGCTACAAATGCTAACAGCTACAGATGCTAACATCTACACATGCTAACAGCTACACATGCTAACAGCTACACATGCTAACAGCTACACATGCTAACAGCTACACATGCTAACAGCTACAGATGCTAACAGCTACTAACAGCTACAGATGCAAACAGCTGCAGATGCTAACAGCTACAGATGCTAACAGCTACACATGTTAACAGCTACACATGCTAACAACTACCCATGCTAACAGCTACATATGCTAACAGCTACACATGCTAACAGCTACAGATGCTAATAACTACTAACAGTTACACATGCTAACAGCTACACATGCTAACAGCTACACATGCTAACAGCTACACATGCTAACAGCTACAAATGTTAACAGCTACAGATGTTAACAGCTATGCTAACAGCTCCAGATAGTAACTAACAGCTCCAGATAGTAACAGCTACAGGTGCTAACAGCTACACATAAGAACAGCTACAGATGCTAACAGCTACAGATAGTAACAGCTACACATGCTAACAGCTACAGATGTTAACAGCTACAGATGCTAACAGCTACAGATGCTAACAGCTACAGATGTTAACAGCTACACATTCTAACAGCTACACATGCTAACAGCTACACATGCTAACAGAGTGAACTAACTTCCTCTCCACAGACAAGAAGCTGCAGTGTTACAAGCCTCTGGCAGCAGCAGCTTGGAACTAAATCACAGAATAAAGTATTTGACTCACGAGAAGTCTTTTTTCATTAGTAATTGAAATAAATCACGGAGCTAAATCCAGACGTAGCTTCTCATCAGAAGGAAACTCGGTATCTTGTAGCTTCCTTTGTTTCTCTGCTGTAAACCTTGGAGGGTGTCACGGGCAGAGGTGGAAACTCTGCTTCCATCCCCTCA
>JBBPBX010012525.1:0-10235 GCA_038048925.1 Garcialebias charrua
GAAAACCACAATTAACTCTTTAAAAAAATTATCCTTTGGGGCAGGACGATGGGTTAAAAGTTCCGATTTTCTGTGTGAAAGAAAGAACAGTTTTTAGATGGCACCTCAATGGATAGTTGAGCTTCACCCTTATTCAGTGAGTTATTTCAATATTTAAAATACTATGAGGGAACCGCTATCAGACTCCTGGCTAGGAAAGGGGGTAAGTAATTGGACTTTACTTACAGAGTAAAGCACCTTTCTATCTAATCAGGATACTCAAAGCGCTTTACAATCTGTGGCCTCATTTACCCATTCATACAGCACTCTACTATATTTAAGAATAATCAGTGCTTTATCACATTCATACACCGATGGGACACACATCAGAGGCAATGAGGGGTTCAGTGTCTTGCCCAGGGACTCTTGGGAATGTGACTGCTGGTGGAATTGAACCTCTAACTCTTGCATTGGAGGACAACTGCTCTAACCACTCATCCACAGCCACCCCTTGAGAATTCAAGAGAGGCATCAAAAGGAGACAGTCCAGTAGCAGAGGAGGTTGAGGTGTTGGGGGTGTATTCAGTCCAGACCAAATGTTGACTCAGGAGGGATTGTTGTCGATTAAGCACCTAAATGCAGCCTCCAGTTCCTGGTTACATCTTTCCGTCTAACCATTGGACTGGGAATGTTAACCAGATGTGAGACTGATCAAGGCCCCGAGGGCACTGCAGAATGACCTCAAGACCTGGGAGATAAACTGAGGGCCTAGATCAGAGACGATGTCAGTGGGGATGCCATGAATGTGGAAGACATGATTAACTAGGAGCTGAGCGGCCACAATTAGGGGTGCACTGATTGCAGTTTTTTGGCCGATCACCGATTTCTACAAAGTCTGACCTGCCGATTCCGATTTTGGCCGATACCGATTTAGTTTTATAAGCAACACTGTTAGATGTTGTAAGGTCACAATGCACCATCAAAATTCAATCTTATTTTGTTGAAAAACAGACCCTTGAACAATATTCTAGAAACAATACAAACTTGTTTTAACTGGTCACAAGGTAGTGCTCTGAAATATAATGAAGTTTAGACAATTGTTGTTAAAACTAAAGAAATCTGTAAAATCGGTTTCTCATGCAAGCATTGGCCGATTTCCGATTTCCCAAAATTAAGGAAATCGGGGCCGATAAATCGGTGCACCCCCTAGGCGCAATGGTTGTAGGAAGCTTGGTGAGAGGTATAAAGTGTGCCGATCTGGAGAAGCGGTCAACAATGGTTAGGATGGTGAAATTTCCTTCTGAAGGGGGCAGACGGGTGACCAAGTCCAGAGCAATATGGGGCAGGGTCTGGTGAGTGGCTGAAGGAGACTGGCAGGACATGTCATGCTTATTTCTTGCACATAGGACAAACTGTAACATACTCCTTCATGTCATTATTCACTAGGTCACACCCACTTCGAACGTTATCAACCATTAAATGGCCGTTATTAGTTGTTATCATCCCCATATAGCGGTCAGACTGCCCCTCCTGTACCTCCTAGTGGGTCTAAATGTACGTTGTTAGCATTGGTAGCGATGATAATAGGTTCAGTTTTTAGCTTTGTTAGCGCTCATAATGGCTTCACGTGGTTAGGTTTAGATTAAAGGGTCTGTTGTTAGGCTTAAGGTCTTGGTTAGGTTTAGGCACAATAGTAAGGGGGTTAAGTTTAGGGTTGGTCCTCTGGGTCAGGTGTAAGGTTGGGTTTTGGAAAAGGGTTATTCACAATATTCCTACGCCCCATGACGCTTTGCGCGAAATGTGCACACGACTTCCGGTTGACCGGAAACACCGTTTGTTTACATGCGAGTAATACAGTTGAAGACAGTCCAAACTTTGTTGTTTTAGTTCATTAAAAATGTGGGAACACCACTCGTTTCGTTAAAAGAGGAGGGACAAATAAAAAGAAATTACAGATGTTACCTGATCGCGCAGACATAATTTAAAACTACATAAATAGCGAACGCGTTTGCTCCGGGCCCTCGGCTAAGGTTTATTAGCAGCTATCTCGGCTAAAAGTCACGGTCGCGTCTGAGATCTATCGTTTTAAGACAGTAAATCTTCCAAAACTCTCATTAATAAACCCTCCCCGAATAAAAAGATGTTACCTGATCACGCAGACATAATTTAAAACTACATAAATAGCGAACGCGTTTGCTCCGGCCTCTCGGCTAAGGTTTATTAGCAGCTATCTCGGCTAAAAGTCACGGTCGCGTCTGAGATCTATCGTTTTAAGACAGTAAATCTTCCAAAACTCTCATTAATAAACCCTCCCCGAATAAAAAGATGTTACCTGATCACGCAGACATAATTTAAAACTACATAAATAGCGAACGCGTTTGCTCCGGCCTCTCGGCTAAGGTTTATTAGCAGCTAACTCGGCTAAAAATACCGGTCGCGCCTGACATATATCATTTTAAGACAGTAAATCATCCAAAACTCTCATTAATAAACCCTCCCTGAATAAAAAGAAATTAGATGTTACCTGATCGCGCAGACACAGCCATAGAGAAGGATGCAGGAACACTCTTTCTTTGTTTTGGGTCCGTGTTAGCCTGGCCCTCGCCTTCCTGCACAGCTCCGCTCAATTCTCATTTCCCTTCACTGCACAGTCTGGGATTCCTCCCATAGACAACGATTTCTCCGGCCGATTTTTGACCGGACCAATCAGAGAGCAGAAGGCGGAGTTTTGAACGACGTCGACTGACGTCGTCATTCAAAATGGCTGCCGCCACGAAGGAATTTTCATCAAAACAAGGTAAAAAACTATTATTTCTCTGCTGATAAAAAATATATTTTTTAGCTGACGTTATATCAGAAGTGTTCCTGAGCAATCAGAGAGCAGAAGGCGGAGTTTTGAACGATGTCGACTGACGTCGTCATTCAAAATGGCTGCCGCCACGAAGGAATTTTCATCAAAACAAGGTAAAAAACTATTATTTCTCTGCTGATAAAAAATATATTTCTTAGCTGACGTTATATCAGAAGTGTTCCTGAGCTTAACAGTTCCTAAATCAATTCACGAAATGGTCAAATCTGCTGGATTTAAATAGTTTCGGTTTGACATTTTCCAAACAGCCTCGGGTGCGCTACGAAAATAAATGATAAAAAATCGAATTTTATCTCAAATGTTTTATCTAGGCCAACAGTCAGTAAATTAGAGCCATATAATTACACACTGGTGGCAGAAAAAATATCCACCGAGTGGTTTCTGAGCTATTTATCTGAATAGCCTGGACCTCGCCAGGCTAAACTAACAAAACTCCACCTTCTGTTCTCTGATTGGTCCATTCAAAAATCTCCAGGAGAAATCGTTTTCAATGGGAAGAATGCCAGACCCTAGTCCAAAGCGAAGTGAAGGACAAGGGTCTGGTTACAACCAGGCTAGGTCCGTGTTGAAAACACTGTTGTTTTAGCCAAAGATTTAGCTTGGTCCGGTTGTTGGTGCAGCCGCGAACAGCACAGCAGGTACCTGAACCCCGGTAGGACATTTCAGTAAACGTTATGTTTAAACAAAAGCTGTGTTTGCTCCGATAAAATGAATGAAAATAACTTTCAAAAACACCCGCGATCCATACTCCGCCTATGGAATACAGGCACTTCCGGTGTCGGACAGGAAGTACAATGCACATTCGCTTCTACAGTGACACCCTCAGGAATATTGTGGATATAAGCTGAAAAAAAAGACACTTCCTGGTTTACCCTGGTGACACGTTGCCTATCATCAGTTATAATAACGACAAGAACGTAACTGGTTTGTTCATCCACCCGGTCGCTGCGGTCACAGAACAGTAATCTCCTTCACATTCCGAGAACCAAATTAAGGACCATGGGAGACCGGGCTTTCAGTGTGGCTGCCCCCCGCCTGTGGAACTCTCTTCCTGACTGTCTGAGAGCCCCACAGTCTGTGGTTGACTTTAAGAGCGGCTTGAAGACCTTTCTTTTCAACCGAGCATACTCTACCTCCTCATGATTCTACTTTTGATCTTAGTTGATACTGTTATTGATTTTACTTGTTTTATTACTTGTTTTATTGATATTTAATTCTGTTGCACCTTGTAGCACTTTGAGATTTTAATGAAAAGTTCATTATAAATTGAATTCATCATCATCATCATCATCAACTTTAAACCTACTAGGAGGTAGGTGGGAAAGTTTCATCGCTATATATGGGGATGATAACAACTAATAACGGCCATTTAATGGACTGATGACACCCGAAGCCGCTCCTAGATCACCAAAAATGTACTTTACTTAAAGACAACATTTAGTTAAATCCAGGTAAATTTGGACATGTGAACCCACTCAAGAACAGATGCCATACTTGTATATAAAGTCCTTCATAGTTTGGCTCCACCACCGCTAAAAGACTTTGTCCAATTACATTTACAACAAAGCATGCACAAGAGCAGTTAGTAGGGTAGACTGTGAAATACAGTTTAAAAAAAAGTTCCTTCGGTCAGTCGTCATTTTCTGTTTGGGCTCCAAATTCTTGGAATAAACCATTAGAACTAAGAAATATTACATCACTGAACTGTTTTAGGAACTCACTTAAGCAATGGTTACGATAATAAAAATTGTACTCCTGCTTTGAATAATTCTTAAATCAACTTTTTGCTTGTTACCTTTTATGGTCGTCAATTGCTTTTATTTATTTATTTTTTATAAATGTTTACTGTAAATTACACTACTTTTAGCTAATTTTAAAATTGTCAAAACTTATAGGTCATGTAAGATGTTAATTGTATATATATTTTTTCTTTTACATCAACTTGCGGACTACAGATGAAAATTAGTCTCTTTGGCTAAATCTGGCGTATTTATGTGATGTATTCATGTTGATTAATATGCATTGTCCCTTTATGAAATAAACATAAAAAACTTGACCTTTCATAAGAACAAGTACTGCGTTCATTCTTTTAGCACCTTGAACATAAGCGAGATGCTTATCCAAATTATGAAGGGCTGTTCAGACCTCTGCAGCCAGTGTCTCCACTCCAAGAGAAAGTTTAATGGTTAACAACTCATGATTGTAGTTTATGTTTATGTTTATTAAATTTGTTCATTTTTTTTACAAAAGAAACACAATACAAGACAATCCCATAAATGATAATACAAAATATAAAAAAATGAAAGGTAGCAGAAAGAAGAATAAATCTTATTATATCTGCCCCTTTTTTCAAACAATCAGATTAAACAATAATAATCTTCCACCAACAGTACAAAATGACTAACTCTTTCTAATTTTCTAACTAATACAATACACAATACGTCATTTATATATATATTTTTTAACAAATTCATTTTGATCATTTTCTTAAATGTAAACATTGACTTGGCATTTTTAACTTCATTCTCCAAGCCATTCCATAATCTAATTCCCTGGATTGAGGTAGAACGTCCCTTCAAACTAGTTCTGAATTGTGGTTTTATAAACATCTCTGTTCCCTTAAGGTTATAACAACTTTGTCTTTTAACAAAATGCATTTGGATATTTAAAGGTAATGCGTTATTCTGAGCCCTATACATAACTGATAAAATATTATAATCTACCAAATCATGGAACTAGTTTGGTCAGTAGGGGACAGATATGAAGAGTAAAAGCACAAGGATGGAGTGTATTGTCGACTTCTGATCGTTGGGAGAGAACATCCCCCATTCCAGAGTCTGAGATATCACTTCAAGGACAAACTGCTTAGGGTCTGGAAGGGATAGAATAGGTGCAAAAGTGAAAAGTTCTATTAATAAGCTAAAAGATGAGTTTGTTTCCAGTGACCAGGTAAGATCTGAGATTTGAGTTTAATGAGAGGTAAGGAAGTTTGACTGCAATCTTCGATAAACCATCGGAAGAAATTCTCAAGCCCTAAATCATTGAAGTAGTTTCCAGTTCTCAAGTGTTAACAGTGGAAAAAAAATCCAGAATACTCACAGTGCAGTGGTTCATCATGAGTTTGCTAACACAGTGATTTTCAAAGTGGGGGCCACCCGCAGCCCCCTGGGGGGACCGCCAGGGGAGCCACAGAAAGTTAGACAGAAGAAGATTTAAATAAAGTAAAAATAAAAAATATTAATACAGTAATAATAATAAAAAATGCACACTAGTGCAATTTGTATCTGTCATTTCCAGATAGAGAGAGAGGTTAGATTTCTTTTGTTTTGTTCTTCTGGTCAACATTTAAAAGTTTATTTTTTTCAGTTGGAATATAATACCGTGTTTAAAACATTTTAGCGAATAACATTTTATGCTCATCACCAGCTGTAATAATTAATTGAGTATACTGTAGTGAATAAAAGTTAAAACATTCTAAAAGTTTATGTTTCTTTACACATGTTGCAGAATTGCACAAAAGCGCAGGCAAAAACATTATAATTATACAGGTAGTCCTCGACTTACGACGGCCTTGACTTACGACGTTTCGCGGTTACGAACGCCCTCCCATTGAAAAGCATTGTTCGAGTTACACGGTTTATGCACGTTTACACAAAAAAATACGGTACCGAAACACAGCGGAGGCGGAAATTTACAGGAGAGAGGGGAGAGTGTACCTTAGCGGCCACGGGCGGAGGATTACAGCTGAAAATTACACGAGACCTCATTGTTTACAGGCAGACCAGGGCAGAGGAGGTTAGGAGGGGCTAACATGCTAACAGACCTTACTGTAAAACTCTGGACCGCGCGTGGAAAAGTACAGGAGACCTTTGTTTGGATCGGAGGTTTACGGGGCAGAGAGGCTACAGCTTAGCAACGAGCTAACATGCTAACAGGCGGAGGAAGGCTTCACCAGCTCCCAATAGGTTATCAACTCTTTTTTCCCTTCATTATGGCTCCAAATGTATGGAGCTAACATGCTAACAGGCCTTACTGTAAACAATTTGGACCGCGCAAACTTCAGGCAGCCTCAGATGTTGGAGGGACACCGAGCTAACATGCTAACAGGCGGAGGAGGGCTTCATCAGCATTCCAGTAGGTTATTAACTCGTTTTTCCCTTCATTATGGCTCCAAATGTATGTGTTTTTTGATAATTATGTAGGGTAATGTGTTAGGATATGCTAAGTGCTTGGTAAAATACAGTGGTGCCGTCTGGACGTATTTTCAGACTTACGACTATTTTCGAGTTATGACGCAGCGTGGGAAAGGATCTCTGTCGTGAGTTGGGGACCACCTGTGAACAGATGCTGTTCACACATTATGAATCCTAAATAATTGTCTCTACATTTTTAGAATTTCAATTATTAATCCAGCTGTGCTCAAATATTTAAATGAGGTTTGCTGCCTGCTGTCTTTACGGTATGTTTTTTTTTTCCTGCTGAAATTAGGACTTTTTTTAACATAAACACTCTCTTCAAATGGGAGAAAGCACAATTCTACTTCATTATTAAACAAAGAGGAGGAAACAAAAGATCACAGGTCCGTTCAAACAGAGACTGAAACACTGTGGAGGAGAATGTAATGTTGCACTAAATTACTGTCATTGGAAGCTTGTATGGTTACCCAGCTATCCATCACTGTCACCCAGAGAGGGAAGAGGGGGGGAGGCAGAGCAGACAGGCGCCAGGCTCAGCAGGATCAAAGCAGGAACATACCTCAGGGAGAGAAACAGTTAACTCCATTTAACCAATTGTCCTACACACAGACAAGGAGTCACACAGTGTGGCGCTTCAGGCCGAGCAGCAGCAGAAAAGGCCTCACATATTTGGTTTCAGTGGAAATGATTTGAGGAACAAAACCAAATCTGTAGGAGCCTCTTCTGTCGAGAAGGATCGCAGACAAGCCAAACACGACCGGGTGAAATATGACCGCGGACAATTAGATTACAGGCCGCAACATCAAAATTTACAGTGATAATAATTCTCGAGGTTATAAAGGCTGCAGTAATGTTCAGCAGGGATTGTTTTAATGAACTACTGTTTAGTTTGTCCTCAATGACAAGATTCCCAGATGGGCCCCTCGTAACAAGGAGCATCACCAAAACCACAATTTATTACATCTATAACGCACAGCATGTTATTTAATCTGTTCAAAATACTTTCAACCAACCAGAAAGCATTGATATTTATCACCTGCCGCCACAAGGCAAATTTAGGTGATGATTTATTTTGTGTTTTTGCCTGGGGCTGTGTGTTCACATGTGTCTGTTAGCACAAAATCTCACGAATCGCTGAATACATTTTAAAGAAACGCTCAGATTCTAAAAATTTAACGTACATTTACAGCTGATTTGGTTTTGGCTGCAACCAAATTCAAGATAGTTGCCACAGCTAAAAGGATGTAACTCAGTAAGTTTTACAGATATTAGCCTGGTAGTAGCTGAGACTGATCCCCAGCATTGATGCTGAACATTATGCATACTGTTTTGCTCAAAGTTCTCCCATCAAATCAGTTTGGTTTAAAACTTTAATATAAAAGGCAGTGTGCATAAAGTGAAGAGTTCTAATTAGTTCTAAAGTTTCCCTTTAGAAACTGAAAGTTAAACTGGGGTTCCAAAAAAGCTAAGTCTGGTCCTCTGGTTAAACTGGGGTTCTTTTTCAGAAACAGATCATATCTAACACTGAATGTTAGGAAACGCCTTGTGTCTATGTCTTTCCTTCCCTCCATTGATTATGGTGACATTCTCTACATGAACGCTCCTACAAGCACCCTGCAGATGTTGGATGCTGTCTATCATGGTGCACTAATAGATTCATAACTGGCTGTGATTATTGTACCCACCACTGCACCCAGTATTCACTGGTTAGGATGCCATCTCCTCTGTGGTCCACACTTCTCTCACCCACCTGGATCAGAAGGACTCATACGCCCGTATGCTCTTTGTGGACTTCACATCTGCCTTCAACACCATGATCCCCCAAACTCTGATGGACAAACTATTCACACTAGGACTGGGCCCCTCCATTTGTAACTGGGTCCTAGACTTCTTAACAAACAGACCACAGTCAGTGAAGATTCACAACTTCTCCTCCTCCAACATAACCCTCAGCACTGGCTCTCCTCAAGGATGTGTGCTGAGCCCTCTTCTGTTCACACTGCTCACATATGATTGTGCAGCTACCCACCCAGGCTGTCATATTGTTAAGTTTGCAGATGACACAGCGGTGGTGGGATGCATCACAAACAATGATGAGTCCAGCTACAGACAGGAGGTGGAACATCTGGAGAGCTGGTGCAAAGAAAATAACCTTCACATCAATGTGAAGAAGATAAAGGAGATGATTGTGGACTTCAGAAGGAACAACACCCACGCCCCACTGAACATAAGTGGATCTGCGGTGGAGGTGGTCTCCAGCTACAAGTACTTGGGTGTACACATGAATGATAACCTCAGCTGGAGCAACAACACCACCAGCCTGATCAAGAAAGGTCATCAGAGACTCTACTTCCTCAGACGGCTGAGACGAGCTGGTCTGAGCAGCCCAGTCCTCACCTCCTTCTACAGGTGTGCAGTGGAGAGCATCCTGTGCTCCAGCATCAACGTGTGGCATGGAGGCTGCACAGCTGCAGAAAGAAAAGCTTTACAGAGAGTGGTGAAGGCTGCACAGAAGTCTGTTGGAGTCAGTCTCCCCACCATCACAGACATTTACACCTCCAGATGCAGGAAAAGAGCCACCTGCATCATGAAAGACCCCACTCACCCAGCACACACACTCTTTGCCCCACTCCCCTCAGGACGGAGGTTGAGGAGCATCAAATGTAGAACCACTAGACTGAGGAACAGCTTCTACCCTGAGGCTGTTAGACTCATGAATAAATAAATAATAAGAATAATCACTGCAAAATATCACATCATGCTGATGCTGATCTGTTTTCTTGTTGCTGTGTTCATCTGTGACCATCTGCTCATAAAGACTCATGTTCGTGCTGCTGTTTGTAATGATGTTTTTCTATTACTCTAGGGCTTAGTGTATTTCTAGTTGATGTTTTTCTATATTGGTGCTTAGTGTATTTCTAGTTGATGTTTTTCTTAGTTCATATCTTAGATGTTACTACTGTTCTTTTTTTACATTTTTATTGTTGGATGTAACTGGGACCGTGTACATAATCTCGTTTCATCACATGTACCACATGCGGTGCAAATGACAATAAAGATTCTCTGACTCTGACTTAACTGGACATCATTAACTTCACGCAGACTTTTCCACTGGTACATTTTCATCTTTAAATCACTTCTTGGTCTGCTGCCTTCATACATCACCTCCTACATGTCTTTGCATGAGTGCA
>JBBPBX010012525.1:13838-40050 GCA_038048925.1 Garcialebias charrua
CAGAAACTAGTCGATGTTCATTCATTTCCACGTTAGCGCTTTCTTTCTTTTTATTTATTTATTCATTTTATAAAAATAAATACATGATAACACAAAACACATGTATCTCATAAAAATAAAAAAATAAAATATAAAATGAAAGGCGGCAGAAAGAAGAAAAAATCTTTATATCTGCCCCTTTTCAAAACAATCAATAAACAATAATTATCTATAAGTAACAAAAAATGAATAACTCATCTCAGTTTACCAATTTCAACACATTACACATTAAACTACCGCATATATTTTTTCAACAATTCACTTTTGATCATTTTCTTGAACACAAACATTGTCATTGCTTTTTTCATCACACTCCAAGTTCTACAATCCAACTCCCTGGACTGAGGTAGACCGTCCCTTAACTAGTTCTGTACTGTGTCTTTACAAATACATCAGTTCCCTTTAGATCACATGTGTCAACCTCAAGGCCCGGGGGCCAGATGTGGCCCTCCACATCTTTTTATGTGGCCCTTGAGAGCTTAAAAGGTCATATAATCAATAAAGCAAAAGGGTTTTATATTATAACAGTGTAACAAGTAGACATATATTTCTACATCTATGCAAATATAATATTTGTAAGTTGAATAAGTAAAAAAAACATTTACCGATAGAGTAGTTGTGTTTAATTTACATTACTGTACATTTAGTTAAATTGAGCTACATTTACTGTCTTGCAGCTACATCATGCCCTTTGAGAGCAACCAAGCTGATGTGGCCCTCGGTGGAAATTAGTTTGACACTCCTGCTTTAGATTGTAACAGCTTGATCTTTTAACAAAATGTGTCTGAATATTTAAGGGTAGTGCATTGTTATGAGCTTTATCACCATTAAAATATGGTAATTTCATGGAACTTCAGTAATTTCAATTGAAAAAAATAATACACTAGATGGATGACAGTAATATTTTCTTGCAATAATCCTTACAGTTCTTTTCTGTAAAATAAAAATAGGTTTTCTAATAGTTTTACATGCTTTTCCCCAAATTTTTAATGATAATAACAAAATTAATACTTTAAAAGTGACCAGCGGACATGAAGACCATTGTTAAAATGATGTTTAATGCTTCCCTGATTGGCTTTAAAAATCAAGAACCAAATGTTAAAATTAAATAAAAATCAAATTGACAGCTCTGTTATTCTGCCCCTCCAGGACTCCCCAGCCCGAGCCAGTGCAACCTGAGGAAACACAAGAACAACAGGAAGCCCCGGACCCCCTTCACCACCTCCCAGCTGCTCTCCCTGGAGAGGAGGTTCCGTCAGAAACAGTACCTCTCCATCGCGGAGAGAGCAGAGTTCTCCAGCTCCCTGGACCTCACAGAGACCCAGGTCAAGATCTGGTTCCAGAACCGCCGGGCCAAGGCCAAGAGACTGCAGGAGGCCGAGCTGGAGAAGGTGAAGCTGACTGTCAAGCCGCCACTGCTCCCGGCCTTTGCCTTCCCCTTCCCGCTGAGCGCACCCATGGGTGCACCGGCTCTTTACGGGGCCCTGAACGCACCTGGGCCGGTCTTATCCATGCCAGGACTTTTCAGTAGACCTTATGGGATGTACTACTTGTCTTAAAGAACTCTTTATAAGCTGCGTGGAAGGGAGAACATGAACATTTGTGGAAAAATATCTTCTTTTGACTGTTTTAAATGAAGCTTTGTATCATAAAATACACATATATATTTTGGAAAAGCAAAAATATTTTTAAAGAAAAATCAGAATTCGTTGAAAATTTCCAATTTTTGAAGGAAAATAAAAGTTCTTCTGATTTAAAGATGAGGTAAATTATTTGTTTTTGAGGTTTAGTGAAATATATACTGTATATATTGTTTTGCGGTGAAATGTTCAGACATTGATTGTTTCAGTTGAGGCTTTCATTTATGTTTTGTTTGTTTTTTTACCAAGGGGGGAAAAAACTTTTTTTTTTTAATGTCTAAAGGTATTATGAGAAACCTAAAAGAGAAATGAGAGAGCAAACGCTGAATCTTTTTAATGTTCATGGGATTTTTAAGAATTTATAGTTATAAAAGAATATATATATATATATATATATATATATATAAACTGTATATATACTGTATAAACTTACCAAATTAAATGTAAAAATAATTTCACACAAACCAATGTCCAAAACTGATTTAGTTTATTTTGCTGGGCTGTATTGTGCTTAAACTTACTTAAATGTACTTTTTTTTTTTTTTACACAAAATGAAGACCTTCAGGTTTACTTGAATAGTGCTGTAACCCGTTAAATGAAAAGTATCCCAACTGGCTCCAAAAATATCAAAACTTTTTTTTAACCAGCAGAAGGATTTTAAAGTGTTTCTGGGAGCAAATTAGAAGAAAAAAAAAAGGCTTCTGAGCCTCTTGATGAAAGTAAATTCTCAACTATCAACATCCAGTAAATTTAACATGTGGAAAATAATAAATCTACATGTTTTTCTTTAGCTCTTAAGTGTTGCTCAGTGATGTCACCTGGAGCTGCAAGATGTTGTAGACTGATTTTCTAAATTTAGATCTTTTCTCATACCTATCTGGAGCAACTTGTATAAAAATGTGTATTTTCAATTTGCTCAAAGTGGTAAAAATATACCGGTACTGTTTATTTCAAAGCTGAAAATAATTTGTGAAAGTACGGTATTCTCAGCTTTACAACGTCCATGAATTGCTCAAACTTCATGCAGCGAGGACTCTTGTTGGAGCATTTCCCCAACTGAAGGCAGGCCAATCACATTAGTTTTACATTTGAAAATAAAATATAATAAATGAAAAGCTCTAATCATCTGTGCAGCTGCTCATCACGAAGGAAACAGAAACCTGACCTCACCTGAATAAAGACCAAATTGCATCAAAGATAATCTTTATTTCAGTTCATTAAATACAGTGAAGCAAACAGAATGTGTTCAAGAGGCAGAATGGTGTAAACGGTTGTTTCACTTCCTTCTGGTTTTTCGTCCTCTGAAGCCTCGGACTGAACCGTGACCGAAGCACACAGTTGAAGGAACCCTGAAGAAACAAAATGATTTAAAAAAAGAACCAAACATTTTCACTGTTCATGGTGTCAATAAGAAAAACAACTTATTTTTCACAGATGAATCCACACAAACAATAATAATAGACATTAACTGGTACAAGAGTTACATTAAAGACGAGACTTTTCTGTTTTTGACAAAGAATTTAGCCTAAATGTGACGTTAAAGATGGGGCGCAGCTGACCGACCTGTAGGAGTATCGTGGTTTTGTTTCTGAGCTCTGAGCTGCAGCAGCTTCTTCACTCGGCTCGTGCGTCTCCATGGATTCCTCCTGTTCAGGATCATCGGATGGCACGTTGCACAAAACGTCACAAACACCCTCAGACTCGCACTCTTCGACCTCCATGGTCATGTATTTTTGTTGCGGCCTCTTTGCTTCTCTATTTAAAAAAATACAAAACAACATTAACAGAAACTTCGGCTGGAAATCTAAAAGCGATCGGTTTATCCATCCATCCATTATCGTCCATGCTTAACATTCCTTGAAGGAATATCACCCGCCAAATTTCATACCAAAACAAGATGAGCGTTTGAAGTACATCATCATAGGACGTCACACTCACAGAAACTGTGTTTCCATCTATTTTCAATTCGAATTTTGAGCAAATTTTTGAAAATTCGCAAAAATGTAAATAAAAATTAATGCGAATCAGAAGTGTTTCCATCAACTGGCTTGAAGCGAATCCACCAGGCCACGCAAAGCGGCATTACGTCAGACGTCAGCGTTACGCATGTCTACAGTAAACAGGAAGTAGCGGTTGAAAACAGGAACCGAACCACACATCTCGGCAAAATGGAGAGAATATTTCAGGAATGTGTTGCTATCGGGCAAGTTGTATTTATTCTGTCATGCCAACTAGTTTTAGCGATGTTACAGCGGAAACAGCTGATCAGTCACATGACGTGAATGTTCGCTACGTCAGAACTGAGTCGGCAAATCTGTTTCCATCTCTCGTTTTGCGCATCAGCTCTGTTTCGAAAAACCCAAAAACCACCTCAAGCGAGCGTATCAACTTTTTTGCGAATTAGAGGAAGTTAATTCGAATCGTGCCGTTTCCATTCACCTTTTCTGATGCGATACTTCAAAATGCGCATCAAGAAACCTTGATGGAAACACGGCTAGTGTGTGTTGTGGCGGACTCTCAGCTACCACCACAAATTTGAGCTCAATGCCTGTAAAAATGACAAAACTGTGAATATTTTTGTGTTTTAAGCTAGCTGTGGTGGCCATCTTGATTAGGCTCCGAAAAGTTAATTTGTGGTAGATTTACATTGAGAGATAGGTGCAGCGTCTGCAGTAAAGCGGGCGCTGTACCGGTCTGCCGTGGTGAAGAGAGAGAGCTGTCAAAAGGCGAAGCTCTCGATTTACCGGTCGATCCACGTTCCTACCCTTATCTATGGTCATGAGCTTTGGGTTGTGACCGAAAGAACGAGATCTCGGATACAAGCGGCTGAAATGAGTTTTCTCCGCAGGGTGTCTGGACTCTCCCTTAGAGATAGGGTGAGAAGCTCGGTCATCCAGGAGGGACTCGGAGTAGAGCCGCTGCTTCTCCATGTCGAGAGGAGCCAGTTGAGGTGGCTCAGGCATCTGGTTAGGACGCCTCCTGGAGGTGTTCTGGACACATCCCACTGAGAGGAGACCCAGGACACGCTGGAGGGACTATTTTTCTCAGCTGGCCTGGGAACGCCTTGGGATTCCCCAGAGGAGCTGCTCCAAGTGGCTGGGGAGAGGGACGTCTGGGCCTCCCTAGAAAATGGATGGACAAACTTACATCCAACGATTACTTTTTGCAAGCTTCATTAAATATAATTGGGTGGTTCATGTGAGGTGGCACGGTGGCGCAGTTGGTAGAGCTGCTGCCTCTCGGCGAGAAGTTTGCTGGATCAAATCCATGTTGAGGACCTTTGAGTGGAGTTTGCATGTTTTCTCTGTGCATGAGTGGGTTTCCTCCCACAGACCAACAACATGCATGTTAGGCTGATTGGTGGTAACTAAATTGTCCGTAGCTGTGAGCGAGAGCGTGAATAGTTGTTTGCCTCAATGTGGACCTGTTATGGACTGGAGACCTGTCCAGGGTGTCCCCCACCTCCCGCACAGTGACTGCTGGATATGGGCACCAGCGACCCCCACCACCCAAAAAGGAAGAAGCGGGTAATGTTTCTGTACAGCGCCATGAGATTACTTGTGTTGTGACTTGGCGCCACACAGAGGAGTAGTCGACGTGATACGCAGGTATACGGAGTATACCCACTAGAAAGGCATGGGAATTTCAGTATAGCCACTTAAAAGTGCCCAATGACACGTGACATATTACTGGGCATGTGTCATTATCAACACATTTGGAACATTTTGTACACACTGAGTTGGTTCTGTACTTATTAATACTTTAACATGTTTTGCTTTGATAAAATCTATAACATGTTACAAAGAAAACTGCTGTACAATGTTTGTTGTACATTTATTCAAATATAAGCATCAGAGAATTTTTGAAATGTTCAATATGCTTAAAAATAAAAATAAATGGACGATTAAATTGTACTAACCAGTGTACTTCGGTTTCTAAGCGCAGTGTACCCAGTACAAAATGTAGACTACACCGCTGGCGCTATATAAATAAACTAAACTGAATTAAAGATAATGGATGGATGGGTCATGTGATTATTTTGCTAACAGAAGTGCATGCACACTCAAACAATAGTCAAAGCAGCAAATGTTTGGGTGCCATCTGGTGAACAAAACAGAACATTACCCTTTTTCCTTTTTGCTCTTGTCAAACCTGAAGTCTCGAGGATACTTGTGAATTATTATGAGATGGTCTTTTCTTTCTGTAGTCGTCCTAAACTTCTGTTCACATCCCTCCACCAAGCACAGGTACTGAAAAAATACATCATCAGAGCAAATCAGCTTCAGCACAACTTTGAACATTTACTTTTGGATTTACCATTGTCGTGATAAAATCTGATGGAATCTGGAGCGTACCATGTCTTGTTTTTGGGCGAGGAGAGCGAAAAGAGAATCGTGCCGCTCCTGGATGTGAACGTCCAGGAGCCGGGCGCTCGGCAGGGAGCGGCGGCAGGAGCAGCACACGTGTCTGTGCAGCGAGTTGTAGTGGTGCTCATAGTCGTCCAAAGAGCTGAAGACGGCGCTGCAGCCCGAGCTGTGACAGGCGAACTCCGACACGCTGGGGACAAATCGAGGAGAGGTCCGGAGATTGTTAGGTTTTGTGCGTCGTACGTGCAGAAACAACCGCAGTGGAGCAGCCTTGTCAGTTGGTGTGTTTGTATTCAGTGTATTAATGAAGGATGTCAACTTACTAGGGGTGCAGGAATTTTTTTTATTTTTTAAAGAATCTAGATTCTTAGTCCTGGCGATTCAGAATCGATTCTAAAAGCCCCAAAATCGATTTAAAAAAATAAATAATTTTTTTTACATTAAAACCCAAAAGATAAAGGAAACAAAACCATATCTCATAGTATATGAAAGAATACATAAAATGAAAGGTGGCTGAAAGAAGAAGAATTTTATCTGCCCCTTTTTTCAAAAACAAAACAAGTTCAAACAATCAATTCAAACAATAATCTTCTATAAGTAACAGAGCAAAAAGCTACTGGTTATTTAAGTTACAGAATTTAATGCATTCCTGTATTATTTGTTCCTATTTTTGGTATAAATATCAAACGATGCAAAAAATTTGATACAATAAGGAACCTAAAATTATTGTTTTAAACAAATGTTCTATTTGTTTACATTGTTGTTTATTCTTTTCAGCTTGTCAGTTACAAAACTGAAACTAAATTTATGACCATTTTAATAGAAAAATCGTTTCTGAATGATCAAAAATCGTTTCTGAATCGAAAAATGGATTTTGCATCGAATCGTGACACCAAAAATCGGAATCGAATCTCCAGACACAGAGATTCACACCCCTACAACGTACTCCTTGCAAAGTGGTTAACATGTCCTTAAAATAAAACTCTGTACCGGTAAGCAAAATTTGTGAACGGCTGCCAATTACCATGTTTACTTAGGTTGTTTTTCATTTTTGGCGCATTCAGCAGCAGATTCACTCTTAAGTTTTCAACCATTTGTCTCAGACGATTTTCTATGTTCCGCCATATTTGTTTACCTGCACAGGCTCGATCGCATGGCTCAATGTTCCACATGGTTTTTGTCAGATTCAACCCTTTATTTATGTCAGGTGCGTATCCGCATTTCAGAATAGCGTCAATATAATTTGATAACTATTGTTATTGTAATATCTTACAAAAAGACTTAAAGCTGTCAGCCTTGACCTCTCTAAATGGTTTTAAGAATCTGTTGGAATCCTGGCAAAAAACAATGCAGACATGTTCCTGTTACTGATTACTGCTACATCTACTTTATAATGTTTTTGTTACTTTAATATTTTGTTTTTAATTGTAAAAAAAAAAACTGTAATTCTCTTTTATGTTTGTCTATTGTTGATTGTTTAAGGAAATGTCTACTGTTATTGTTGTCATCATTCTTTAGTGTGTAGCAGGTCGCTCTTGTAAATGAGTCCTCGAGGCTCAATTGAGATTAACCTGACGAAATAAAGGTTGAATGAATAGTCATATGTTGACTTTCATACTTTGCAATGAGTACCTTTAATTTGAAAAAAATACAGACAGAAATTAGACATATCCATACAGCACTAAGATAAACTCTATTTGGCTCCCAAAAATGTGGTGCCTCAGTCATTCCAGATAGTCCAATAATAATTGTTATTATTCAAATTAAGTGGAAGTTTCTCACATTAGCACCTCTTCATGACGGTTTTGTATTTATAACTGAATGTGTTGTATTGTATTCTCATTTAAAGGTTTGTTTTTCCAGCCCATGTTGGTTCTTATAAACAGACACTACTGTAAAGAGGTCGAATCATACCTGAGCGCTGCTTTGCCTTCTACGTCTGAAATAAAGAAGTCCTGCAGGTACATGTGTCTGTGAATGTCTCCATCCTGTCAACAACAGAGGAAACCAAAGTCTGTAGCTAACGTTCAGACAAACTTTGTAACGTTCGAGATCAGCTGTTAGTGTTACCTCGAACAGTTCGTGGTCCTTGTGCAGGCGGATGAGCTGCGGCGTGAAACGGAAAGGGTTCTCCACTTCCGGGTGTTCATCTCCGCTCTCTGAGGCTGTTGAGTCTTCAGCAACGTGTTGTTGGGTCAAGCAGTCCAAGTAGTCTGGCTGTAGCATCGTTTACGGACTTTGTTTAGAGACACAAAATTATGATAATGCCGCGATACAAGAGAACTCACGTCTGAAGGTCGCGCAGGAGTTTGTTTTCTTTTGAATCGTTTCAAAACGGTTTAAAAAAAGATGCGTTGGCCGGGAATCGAACTCATGTCAACTGCCGAGACCAACGCAACGAACGAATTTGACGCGGGATGATGACGTCATGGGAATGTTTTTTTTCCCCCCTTCTTCTTTTTCCCCGTTGTGTACTGTACTGATAAAAATAATTACATACTCCAATGTTAATCTTACAAAACCTTCCTTGTTAATAAATGACTGTGATTTCATAGATAAAAAAATATAATAATAAATTCATAAGGAATACTTTGACCTCTCTTTCCCCATACATTGAAAAGAAAACATTTGTTTAAAAATTATGATAATTCCTCACAAAAAATAATCAGAACCAAATACCTTTCCTATCCACTCCCACAAAAAAACTAAAGAAATGCATTTCAAAATTATGTATGAAATCCTTGCATGACTTGTTGCAAAAGAAATTTAATATAGAAACCAATACCTGTACATTTTGTAATTCAGATGTTGAGACAGCAGAACATATTTTCTTCAACTGTAATGTCACTAATGCTTTTTGGAAAGATTTTCAGAACTGGATCATAACTAAGAGTTCTATCCCACCTTTAGATTTTACTACAATAAAATTTGGTCTGCTAACAGGGAATGAAGTTTTAAATTATGGTAACAACAATTATGGCAAAACGTTCTATTCACAAAAGTAGTTTCTTGAAAATGTCTCCCTTATTTCGCATTTTTTTAAATGAAGTAAATATATTTAAGGATGTACTTAAACGCTGCAAGCTCCCAAAAGTACAGTCCTTATACAAATATATTAATAACTTATCATAAAACTTGAAACTCCTCTTGCACATGCAATTTAATTTTGTACTGTTTCTCAAATTGTTCTTTTTTATGTTGTTGTTTAGAATTTTATTAATAATTCTCTGCTTAGTTTAATTGTCTTTTCAACTGTTATTGTTTTTTGTGTATTGTATGCCTTGTTATATTATGTTCTTTTTTTTGGTTCAATAAAAAAAAACCTGTACTGATAAAAGATTGTTATGCACAAGACGGACACTCGAGCACTTCCGGGTGCTTTACTAACATCTCCTCTCCCCTAAAGGAAATCTCTGGCATTCCAGTCAAATCTGAAATCAAATATCTAGGAACTATTGTAACTAAAAACCAAGAATAAATATTAACCATTGAAAAAAAATTAAAGAATGTAAATTCAAACTCAATTTATGGCTCCAACGTGACCTTTCTATTTTAGGACAAATTCACCTATCCAAAATGGAAAGCTTGTCAAGATTAATATATTCAACTTGTAGCACCGCTGTACCAAATAGCCTAATCAAAACCATCAATCAAATGAACATGAACTTTATCTGGAGAAACAGACCACACTACCTTAGAAAAGGTCACATGGTAAAAGAAATTAAAGATGGTGGTCTGAAAGTAATTGACTTTGAGTGCCTTAATGGAACCCTTAAGATCAATTGGTTGAAATCCTGGATTAAAAATTCTGAATTATTCTGGTATTGTGTCCCCAATTACATATTTAACAAGATAGGTGGTCTAAAACTGCTACTTATAGCTGATTTCAATATTCATAAACTACCCATTAAACTATCAGAGTTCCATAAACAAGTGTTATTATACTGGAAAATGCTCTATGTACATAATTACTCACCACACTCCACTATTATATGGAATAATAGATTCATACTATACCGCAACGAGTCATTATTTTATAAAGAATGGATGGAGAAGAACATTTGGTCTATTGTACACTTAATGGATGCTAATGGTCGTATGCTAAATTATGAACAATTCTGCGCCAAACTATTTAAAGCATTACCAAAACAATTTATTAATCAAACTCAAAATATAATGGAATATCATCCTACAACCCCACAATTACCCACTCTATGGAGTATTATTCACTGACAAAAAAAATCAATAACTGCACAATTAGGAACTGTCTAAATGAATCTCTATTCCCTGGGAAAATAAATAAAAACAACATACTCTGCAAATTTGAAAGAAACTCTATTGAGAGGTTGAGAACTTTATATTTAACACTTCCCACAACCGAAAGCTAAAGAAACACATTTTAAAATTTTAAATGCAATTTACCCCATTCCATTTACACTTATCCAATATACATGTCATTGTTGGTTTTTTTTTTTTTGTCTGCTTGTTTTGTATGTTTTGTATATAATGTATATAGAAATCTGTCATATCCTGTTGGTTTTGAACTGTCAACATCTGTTTACTGTGATTGTAGTTTTCTTTATTTTCTTTTTGATAAGTGCAAATGCCTATTGCCAATGTGACGTGTGCTGCTGACCACTTGACCAGGTCACCCTTGTAAAAGAGATCTCGATCTCAACGGGCTCTACCTGGTTAAATAAAGGTGATTGATTGATTGATTGATTGATACCCCAAAGAGCTACTAAGAAATCGTTTTAACAATTGTTTACGGACCTTGTTTAGTGACACAAATAACTGACGTCTCTGTGTGTTTAAAAAAATATATATAATAATAATACTGACGTCTGACTGTCGCGGAGTAGAATTCTTTTTTTTTTCTTGAATTATTTCACAACAATTAAAAAGTATTTGCGTTGGCCGGGAATCGAACCCGGGTCAACTGCTTGGAAGGCAGCTATGCTCACCACTATACCACCAACGCGTTGAACTGTGAACATCTGGAAACGAATTTGGTAAAATACAGTACAGTTGCTCTGTACTCTAAAAGTCAAAACAGTTAAAAACAGTTTGCGTTATCTTTTCATCATGTTTCAACTTTTGCCATTGTTTATTGACACAAAATATTTCATGTCTGACTGTCGCGGAGGAGAGGTTTTTTTTTCTTTTTTTTTCTGTAATTATTTTACAAAGGAAGAAAAGAAAAGAAAGTTGCGTTGGCCGGGAATCGAACCCGGGTCAACTGCTTGGAAGGCAGCTATGCTCACCACTATACCACCAACGCGACAAAATAAGCACATCTGGAAACGAATTTGACGCGGAATAATGACGTTACAGGACGGATCATATTTAATGTCAAGCACAACGTTACTTTTTCTTCATTTCACGGGGTAAAAAGATAGAAACTGAAAGGTTTTTATTTTATTTTTGCAAATTAAAATGGCAACCAAAAGGACAGTCAAAGAGAGAACAAAAACCCCAGCTACATTATGAGGCGGTGTAGAAAACTAAAAAGAGGAACATGTCTGCATTGGCTCTTGCATGGGCGTCGCAACGATTATATGTGAAGGGGACATGTCCCCCCCACATTCATAAAACGTTCATTTGGACCCCACCCCCCCCACCCCAACACACACACACATACACACACACAGGGCCGGATTTAGGAGGATGGGTGGGGCCCCTGGGCTTGAGTCAATATGGGGGCCCATTTATATATATTTTTGTTTGTTTGTTTTGGTTTGTTTTGGTTCAGATGATGAGCAGAAAATGACTGAATAGAAAGTTTTCACAACTTACAACTTTAATATGCCAGTTGTCACAAACTACAAACAACCCTGAACTGGTTTCTAGAAAGACAAAACCACATGTTGTCCATGAAGATAGGACTGAGCACAGTTAAGGACTTTTAGGAAAAATAATTAGTTCCCATGTTGTGGGGGGGGGGACAGATTATTTTAGGTGGCTGAAATAATCTGTTCCCCCCTTGTAACTTTGGCAAATAAATAGCAAATGTTTTCAAATTCACAGGACATGTTGTCCATGATGAGAGGACTGAGCATAGTTAAGGACTTTTAGAAAAAATAGTGTGCACATGGCAGTTTATTTCAGATAACTAATAATATCAGGTAACTTAAATGGCAAATTAAGAGCAAATGTTTCTAAATTTTCAAGGATAGTTGTGTGTGATGATTGAACCTAAATCTCAAGATGCTTGAACAATCCCTGCCGCATGTGGACCAAAACATTACAGAGTTTGAATTTTAAGGCTGAAATCTTGTGTTCCACGTATTTTGTTATTTCTAAAATCTTTTTTTTCTCTCAAAAAACAAAAACAAAACAGACATTAACTAACAAAAAATAGCATCTAGAAATAATTTTTCTCCAGTCATATTTTTAGTTGTGTTTAGAAAATAAACGTCTCAATGTCTCTGAAACTCCCGCAACATACGGAATGACCGGGAGTTTCAGAGACATTGAGACGTTTATTTTCTAAACACAACGTCCCAGTGGCTTTTAAACCCCAAAATACATTACGGCAAAGACTGGTTCATCCCAAAGATCCAGTCCCCCGGCACAAACAGAGTAATATTGTGTATGCTGTTCAGTGTCAGGAGGGCTGTGATCAGTCTTATATCGGGGAAACTAAACAGCCACTGGCCAAAAGGATGGCCCAGCACAGAAGATCAACATCATCAGGTCAGGACTCTGCAGTCTACACTCATCTCCAGGCCAGCGGTCACTCTTTCAGGGATGAAGATGTTCACATCCTTGATAGAGAGGAACAATGGTTTGAGAGAGGAGTAAAGGAGGCCATCTTTGTGAAAAGAAACCGTCCATCATTAAACAGAGGTGGAGGCCTCTGGGTTCAACTGTCCCCCTCTTACAATGCTGTTATTGCTAGTATCACTCAGCCCTCTGTGAATAGCAAACAACCATCAGGGTGCTAACGATCCATCATCAGGCTGATGGTCCTCCTTGATCATGTGAGCAGCTGGTTTCGGCTGTCATCAGCCAACTGGTTGATCCACTGTGAGAGGGTGCTATTTATAAGACTGAACAGTGTGACGGTGTTTTTTGGCGGGAGGAGCAGAAAGTAGAACCAGCTGTGTCGGTGGATCACTTCACTTACATCTCAAGACGCTACATGACGACTCTGGACACAGAAGACCACGGCGGGTAGGCACGGCTGTGCTGTGAATGGGCCAGAGAGGGAAAGTTGTGTAGGTACTGAGAAAGAGGCGAGTGGTGATTGTTCAGGTAGTGAAAGGATGAGTTCAAGAAGAGGAAATTCTTCGGCGGTGGCAGGTGCAGGAAAGAAGGGAAAGGTAGTGACAAGCAGGGATGAGTCTGAAGAAGAAATGGAGAAGGAGGTAAAGGAGTTCAAAGTAATTGTTAGAGTCCAGGGGGAAAAGGGTCTCCAATTAATCAACCCAGTTAAGCTATCCACTATTTTGAAGACTCAAGTGGGAGACATTACAACAGCAAAAATTCTGAGAGATGGTAACAGCAGCCTCCATGCCACACATTGATGCTGGAGCACAGGATGCTCTCCACTGCACACCTGTAGAAGGAGGTGAGGACTGGGCTGCTCAGACCAGCTCGTCTCAGCCGTCTGAGGAAGTAGAGTCTCTGATGACCTTTCTTGATCAGGCTGGTGGTGTTGTTGCTCCAGCTGAGGTTATCATTCAGGTGTACACCCAAGTACAGTATTTTCTGGTGTATAGGTCGCACCTGTGTATAGGTCGCATTGTCCAATTATCAAAGTCAAAGTCAAAGTCAAAGTCGACTTTATTGTCAGATCTGCAATATGTACTGTACAGGACATACACAGGACCGAAATTGCGTTTCTCTCAGCGTTTCTATCACCAATAAACGTTTCAGCGTTTCTATCACCAATAGATTGGAAAAATCTCTAGATAGGTCGCACCTAAGTTTAGCTCTGCTGCAAATGTCTGCCACAGGAGCGCACAGCAAGGCTTTTAAGAAGATTAACACTTAAAAACAATTATTTGTTTGATAAAAATTATAGCAAATATGTGTCTGAGCTGAACTTTTCTTTAATAAATGAACGTAATTGTGAAATGAGCTGGATTTAAACATTTGTTTCACCGAAAGTGATAACAAGCCATATATAGGTCGCAGGCCTTGAAAAAAACCATTAAAAGGTGCGACCTATACACCGGGAAATACGGTACTTGTAGCTGGAGACCACTTCCACCGCAGATCCTCTTGTGTTTATGTTTATGTTTATGTTTATAAAATTTGTTCATTTTTTACAAAAGAAACAATACAAGACAATCTCATAAATGATAATGTACAAAATATAAAAAATGAAAGGTAGCAGAAAGAAGAATAAATCTTATTATATCTGCCCCTTACTTCCAACAATCAGATTAAACAATAATAATCAACCATGTAAACAATAATAATCTTCAACCAACTTTTTCCAACAATCAGATTAAACAATAATAATCTTCAACCAACAGTACAAAATGACTAACTCTTTCTAATTTTCTAACTAATACAATACACATTTTCTAACTAATACAATACACATTACGCTATTTCATATATATTTTTAACACATTTGTTTTGATCATTTTCTTAAATGTAAACATTGACTTGGCATTTTTAACTACATTCTCCAAGCCATTCCATAATCTAATTCCCTGGATTGAGGTAGAACGTCCCTTCAAACTAGTTCTGAATTGTGGTTTTACAAACATCTCTGTCCCCTTAAGATTATAACAACTTTGTCTTTTAACAAAATGCATTTGGATATTTAAAGGTAATGCATTATTTTGAGCCCTATACATAACTGATAAAATATTATAGTCTACCAAATCATGGAACTTCAATAACTTCAGTTGATAAAATAATGTACTTGATGGATGACGGTAATGTTTTCTAGTGATAATTCTTACAGCTCTTTTCTGTAATACAAAAATAGGCTTTGTGATTGTTTTACACGCATTCCCCCAAACATCAATACAATAGATTAAGTGTGGAACAATGATTGTGTTATACAACAAATACAGAGCTTTATCATTCAATAG
Source organism: Garcialebias charrua (assembly GCA_038048925.1). Classification (NCBI taxonomy): domain Eukaryota; kingdom Metazoa; phylum Chordata; class Actinopteri; order Cyprinodontiformes; family Rivulidae; genus Garcialebias; species Garcialebias charrua. The sequence goes on from JBBPBX010012525.1 coordinate 28,942, forward strand.
GTCTCTGACTTTGTACAGTACTGCTATCGATTTAGCTATTTTTATTCTTACAGAATTTATGTGTTGTTTCCATGTCAGTTTGTCATCAATGATAACACCCAAAAACTTCACCTCACTCACTCTACAAATCTCAACATCCTCAATTTTGAGTGGAACATCAACAGTTTTCTTTTTATTACCGAATATCATGTAATTAGTTTTTTCTAGATTTAATGATAATTTATTTATTTTAAACCAAGTTTGTATCTTGACAAATTCTGTCTTTATCAATTCCAACATTTGTTCTATATCTTCACCTAAACAGAAAAAAGTGGTATCATCAGCAAAAAGTACACATTTAAGGAGTCCTGACACATTTACCAAGTCATTCACATATAAAATAAAAAGCTTTGGTCCAAGTACAGAGCCTTGGGGAACTCCACATGTGATATTACAGAGGTCAGATCTTACATCATTTATTTGTACAAATTGTTTCCTATCTTTCAAGTAGCTAGATACCCACTGTAATGCTGGTCCTCTAATACCATATTTGTTCAGTTTTTCAAGGAGAATGGTGTGATCAATAGTATCGAATGCTTTTTTTAAATCAACAAAAATACTGATACAATATTGTTTTTGATCGACAGCAGTAGTTATTTGTTCCATTAATTCCATGAGAGCCATTGATGTAGAGTTTTTTGATCTAAACCCATACTGACTGTTGCTTAGAATATTTTGTTTATCTATAAATTGATCTAGTCTGTTTACAAATAGTTTTTCAAGAATTTTTGAAAACTGTGGTAACAAGGATATAGGTCTATAATTGTTGAATACACATTTATCACCATTTTTAAAAAGAGGAACGACCTTAGCTACTTTCATATTATCTGGAAACATTCCTGTTGAAAATGATAAATTACATATGTATGTGAACGGCTCAATAACAACGTGTTCAGTGGGGTGTGGGTGTGTTTGTTCCTTCTGAAGTCCACAACCATCTCTTTTGTCTTCTTCACATTGATGTGAAGGTTATTCTCTTTGCACCAGCTCTCCAGATGTTCCACCTCCTGCCTGTAGCTGGACTCATCATTGTTTGTGATGCATCCCACCACAGCTGTATCATCTGCAAACTTTACAATATGACAGCCTGGATGGGTAGCTGCACAATCATATGTGAGCAGAGTGAACAGGAGAGGGCTCAACACACATCCTTGAGGAGAGCCAGTGCTGAGGGTAATGGTGGAGGAGGAGAAGTTGTGGATCTTCACTGGACTGTGGTCTGTTTGTTAAGAAGTCTAGGACCCAGTTACAAATGGAGGGGCTTAGTCCTAGTGTCANTTACAGATGAAAATATACCAGTGGGAGAGTCTAAGTGAAGTTAATTATGACCAGTTAACCAGTGAACACAGGGTGTAGTGGTGGTGGTAGACAGCATTCAACATCTGCAGGGTGCTTGTAGAAGCGTTCATGTAAATAATATCTCGGTAGTCAATGGAGGGAAGGAAAGTTGCCGTTTCAAGGTGTTTCCTAGCATTCAGAGTTAAACAGGCTCTATTTCTGAAAAAGAAACCCAGTTTAACTTTCAGTCTCCTTGTTTTCCACATGGAGCTTAAAAGAGAGATGTGAGTCGACCAAGATACTCAAGGTGAATAAACTACTCTTTAGGGTTCATGTATGAGATCTGATTGTTGTGATGAAGTCAGTGCCTCACCAGCCATGAACCTCACCGCACGTCACTGCATTTATAGGTGGTTGAATGCAATACTGTATGCTTCCGTACAACAGGGACACCATTCCAGGATAAAGTCGAACAGCTGGGACCAACTGTGGGGTTAGGTGTGGCTGTAGCATTGTTTACAGATCTTTTTTTTTTTGTGTCAAAAAATATTTCACGTCTGACTGTCGCGGAGGAGAGTTCTTTTTTTTTCTTGAATTATTTCACAACAATTAAAAATACTTGCGTTGGCCGGGAATCGAACCCGGGTCAACTGCTTGGAAGGCAGCTATGCTCACCACTATACCACCAACGCGTTGAACAGTGGATATCTGGAAACGAATTTGGTAAAATACAGTACAGCTGCTCTGGACTCTAAAAACGCTAAGTCCAAATGATGTTTCAACCTTTGCCATTGTTTATTGACACAAAATATTTCATGTCTGACTGTCGCGGAGGAGAGTTTTGGTTTCTTTTTTTTCTGTAATTATTTTACAAAGGAAGAAAAGAAAAGAAAGTTGCGTTGGCCGGGAATCGAACCCGGGTCAACTGCTTGGAAGGCAGCTATGCTCACCACTATACCACCAACGCGACGGAATGTGAACATCTGGAAACGAATTTGACGCGGGATAATGACGTCATATGAAAGTACAGTACATGTACTTTCAACAGAACCAGTCTCAGAACAAATGGCCATCTGCTTCGACCACTGAGAGTCAAGAAACAATCAGAGAAATAAGACAGAAAAAAAATTACAACATTGTTCTTAAAAAAAAAAATTTACTAATAATTTATTTGCTTAGTTGTCAAAATGAAATGGAAACACTGGTTATTCTGTAACAATTTCTAATCGGTCTTTTACAGACATGTGACTTATGCACTTCCGGTCAGCTAATTAAAATGAAATGTTTACTTCTCAACACAAAAAGCACATCAAACCAATGACACATGACACTTTACTTTCTGACTGCTAACACACAAAACAAATAATAAAACAATAATATACAGAACTAATAAATGCTCCATTTGCCATGAACTGACCAAAATCCAATTAAATATGAAAGGATTAAAAACATAAACACAGTAGTACCCAACAGACAATAAACAAGTGAAGAAACTGTATTATGAGTTGGCCTATTACTATTTATTTTAATTTACATATATTTTTTAATTTGTGGACAAATAATTAGCAGAGTAGTTCATAATAAATTCAATAGTAATTTAAATAATAATAATTCAAAGCAGTCTGCTCATCAGATAAATAATGCTAAATTATTATTTTTATATATGAATATTTCTGTTCAGTGCCCTGAGATGACTTCTGTTGAGACTTGGTGCTATTAATAAAGTGAATTGAACAAAATAGAACAAGCGTTGTTCTGATTTTATCATGTCCTATGACTGATCTTCACCAGTACAATATATTGAACAAAATAGTTTTATAAAAGAAGCAACTTAGCCTTTTCACCGCTAGATGGCGACACACACAACAAAATCAGTTTAAATTAGAAGAAATTTAAACTTTCTGTTAGAACCAGACACTAAAGCTACACATGTATTATAATGATGGTCATTCATAACTTTTTTCTTAATAAAAAAATTAAACAACTTCTAAACTGTGGTGGAGTTTCAGTGGATCATCTGTGACTTAATTTTGCTCACATGGCACATTACTCAATTTTGAGTCTTGTCATTTACAAGAGCGACTGCTGGCCAGGATCTGCTTCAGATGCAGATTTTCAGGATATTACACAGCAGATGGGTGGAGAGCTGAAGAGGTTTCCTCTGAGACTTTAGAGCTAGTAGTGACAGAGTCGGTCCGGCTGAGCAACATGACACACACAAGATGTTTTATATGGATTTTCTTCTCTTTGTGGGGTAAGAGTCTTTCTTTCTCTTTGTTTCTTTGTTTCTTTCTTTGTTTCATTCATTTTTTTTTTTAACCATCCTTCATGCTTGCAGGTATAACTGTGTGTGATCTGCCTCATGTAATAAAGTACCAAACAGCCATACCTCAGAGGCTGATGGACTGGTCTCATGTGAACCATGCTGCTGTATATAAGGTAACACACACACATACACACATGCTCGCATACCTCAGAGGCTGATGGACTGGTCTCATGTGAACCATGCTGCTGTATATAAGGTAACACACACACATACACACATGCTCGCATCATGTTTCAGTTTGCATATTGACTTTTGAAGTGTGTGTTAAAATATTTGCTGATCTTCTGCACAGAAATACCCTGATGTAGTCCAATACTCTGTGAGTATTGCAGGGAAAAACTACACTCTGCATCTGGAAAAGAACAAGTGAGAAATTTTGTCTGAGTCTTATTTTAAGCACAGCTTTGGTTAAACCTGTCTTCAACTGTGACATTTGTCTTTTCAGGGATCTTATTGGAAATAAGTTTACTGTGACATACTATTCTGATGATCAGGGTACCCAAATGACAGCTGCTCCAGATTATTCGGTTTGTAACTTTTTCTTCTTTTATTTATATTTTTTCATGTTGAACAATTGTCTGATTCGTGAAACAAAAAGGTTCTATTTGACAAACGGAGCTAATCGTTTCTATTTGTGTGGTAACGGTCTTGTGGTTTTGGACACGTCCTGGCACCAAATAAAAAAACAAATGCTAGTGCACACTAAATAAAAATACGTTTAATGCATGTATATTATTCACCACGGCTCAATCTTAACATTTTGGATTCGCTCGTTGTTGCATGGAGTGATGTAATTTGCATTTTGTCATCCCTGTAATGATATTACAAAAAAAATCAGATAGTACGTAGTTTCTCAACCATAAAGTTCCTCATTTTAAAGCAATTTCCCGTAGAAGCGGAATTGACTTATAAGGTCAAAACCAGGGCCGGCCAAAGGCATAAGCAAACTAAGCGGCTGCTTAGGGCCCCGGGGTCACTAAGGGTCCCCCTAAGTGCAATATCAATCTTTTGTTTAGTAATGATTTCTATATGATTCTATTTAATATTTAGGTTCAGCCTTTGCAAATTGTTGCATACATAGTTTTAAGAACGAATTATTCAACTTTAAGTTTCTTTATTTAAACTATTTTCCGTGGTTTCATTGTTCATTTACGTTATTTAAGTATTTCCTTTATGTTTTTTTTGTCTGATTTTGCGTAATTTAATTTATTTGTTATGCATCCAAGTTATTTTATCTGTTTGTTGTTGATCTTGCTCTACAAATTATTTGAGCATTACTGTTGCAGTTCTTTGGAACCAAAGATAATAAACCAGATGATATTTTTGCTGTAAAATACATCACATACTGGTGTTTTTTTTTTCTTCTTCTTCCCTTTTGTTACTTTTCGTACCACTATTCACATAGGATCATGTAAACAGGGCTATCAGAGTTGAGTTTAGCGAAAATAGAGGGCCCCAAGCCAAATTTTGCTTAGGACCCCATGGAGGCTTGGGACTATCAAACATCAACCAAATATATGATTAAAAAAATAAATAAATACCTTTTCAGATTCACTGCTACTACCATGGACATGTCGTGGGGGTGGAGGACTCCTCCGCCAGCATTGAGTTGTGCTCAGGAATTAAGTGAGTCAGTTTGCTGTCTCCTTTTTAAAAGCTTTACTAAAAGTAGAGACACGTTTTATGACTTTATGGTCCACCCTGGACACATAAGACAAAAGACTAAGATTTAAAGTCTAAAACACAATGCACGTCACCCAGTTTTTATCAATAGGACAGAAAGTAAAAATAATGTTTAAACTTGTGCACTACAGAGGATTTGTGACCCTCCAAGACGAGATGTACCTCATTGAGCCCCTGCCTGGTGAGGAGACGGGACGACGAGATGATGGACAGAGCTCTGAGGCCCGCAGGGACAACCGTCCTCATGCTGTTTACAACTACAAACACCTGAGGAGGAAGAGGAGCTCCTGTTCCCATGGAAACACAAGCACGTTCTATGACCATGGAGCTCGTCCGTCTGGACTCTTCCAGCTTGGCGGTCTGGTAAAGACACAGCGTGGACACATTCATAAAACACTTGCATTAAGAGACTAATAGAACATTTGCCAAACACGTGAAAAATCAAAACACTGAAAGTGATGCACAATAAAAAATAGTTCAAGTAATCTGAAGTTATCACAGTGCAGTTTATGTACAAGTTGTGTCGTACGATAATGGTTGTTCTTGTGTGAATGTTTATGAAGCATTCACACTGTTCTATTGTGAGACATTTGTCTTCCACACATTTTTCTTCTGCATTTTCTCATTCTACAATTTGTGTGATATTTCAACAAACCATATCTCAAAACGTTCAGCTCTTTCAGGACAATCATGCTGTGACTTTTGGTTTTGGTGCATCTTTTGCTTTTTGAGATTTTTTAGTGTTTTCTGCCATTGAGCTCATTTTACGTCCTTCAAATCTTTAGATGTGTTTACGGCCTTTTGCTGCTCCTTTCACGTTTTGTTCTGGTTCAGCTTCGTTCAGCTTTCTTGTGCAGATTAAAACTTTTTTTATTTGTTTCAACTATTTGTTTCAGCTGTTTTGTGCTCCTTTCAGGTTCTTTCTGCTAACTAAAACATTTTTGTGCCTCTTCTAAGTTCTTTCTGCTCATTTCAGCTTATTGTGCTTCTTTCAGCTGATTTCTACAAGCTTCAGCTTTTTCTGCTATTTCAGCTATATTTAACTGTTTCATGTTAATTTGAGCTTTTTCAGCTAATTACACATTTTTTGCACTCATTTCAACTTTTTCTGCCCAGTTCAGCATAAATGTGCTCTCTCCACTTTCTTCTTGTAATTCCAGCTTCTTTCTGCTTTTTAATTTCAGTTTTGTTTTTCTTTTCTTTTTTGCCAATTCCAGCTTTTCTCAGATACTGTAATTTCCATTTTTGTGCTAATTTCCACTTCTTTCAGCCTACATGTGCTGTTTCTCATTTCTTCTGCCAATTTAAGCTCGTTCTACCTTTTTCAGTTCCTTTTTAGCATTTCTAGCTAATTTCAGCTTTTTTTCAGATAAATTAATTTTCATGGTAATTACTTTCAGCATATTTAGATTCTTTACACTAATTTAAGTTAGTTGTCATCTTTTCAGATTTTTTAGATTTTTCAGATATTTTTGGCTTTTTCTGCTCTTTCAGATAGTATTTAGCTCTTTTATGCTCATTTTAGCTTTTTAAGCTAATTCCAAATTTTCCTCATTTAATGTCTTTCTGCTTCCTTTTGGCAGTTTAAGCTTCTTTCTGTCTTTTCGACTAATTTTCAGCTATTTTTGCTCATTTCAGCTTTTTTAGCTAATTTCCTTTTTTGTGCTCATTTCTGCTTATTTAAACCTAATTCAGCAAATACGTGGTCTTCCTGCTTTCTTCTGCTAACAGGCTTGTTCTTTCATTTCAGCTACATTTAGCATGTTTTTAGCTCGTTCAGCTGTTTTTGAGCAAGTTCCTCTGAAAAAGGCATTCACACTGCATTTTCACAGAAAATGCCATTTCTTTTTATTAATTGACCTTTTCTGTGTTTCTCAGAAAAGCGGAGCCCAGACCAAAGACTTTAAAGACAAACCCAGAACAGTGGAGCTGGTTTTGGTAGTCGACAACACTGAGGTTTGATTCCCTGCTCTTCCTCTCAATGTGGTTGTAGCCAAAAATAATAATAAAAAAAAAATTAGATAGAAGAGTGTTTTGCATACTGGTTGTGATACTAATTTAAATCTCTTTTGTAGTATAAAAAGCTTGGCAGTGACAAGACAGTCGAGACCAGAATGCTTGAGATAGCAAACCATGTGGATAAGGTACGTTTGTCTCTTTGCAAACAGTTAAAATGATTCAAAGCTGCCCGTTTTTTCTTCTGCTGAACATTATCAGACTTTCACACTGGAGAACATTCAGGAAATGCTGCATGTCCTGATATTTTGTCCTTTTCTGATTGGAATCATACCAGAAACATAAAAAATGGAAGGAAAAGTTCTCTCACTGTGTACGCTAGCTTTAACTGCGAGTCTTCACACCCAAACTGAAAAAAATAATAATAATAATCACACATTTCCTGCAATCCTCGTATCCTTTGGGCACATAAAAAGAACATTAGACCCAACAGTTCCTTGCTGTCACTTCTTTGGGACGTGGGATTGTGTGTTTTACACGATCACATTCAGAAATACTGATTTGAAGCTATTTCTGCTGGTGCTAATGAGCTCTGTTATTTCAGTTGTACCGCCCTGTGGGCGTTCGTGTGATGCTGGTCGGACTGGAAATCTGGAAGCAGAGCGACCAGATCGAGGTCAGCGCAGACCCCGACCTCACTCTCGTTCGCTTCATCGAGTGGCGTAAGCAGCGCCTGGTGCCGAAGAGGAAACACGACAACGCTCAGTTCATCACGTAAGATTTTAACGTTCCACTAAACAAACAGGCTGGTGTTTCAAGACAACTAAACCTTCTTCTTCTTCTTCATCATCATCATTTTTCCAGAGGTGTTGATTTCATTGGCTCTACTGTTGGATTGGCAAACACCAAAGCAATGTGCACCTCAAGCTCCGTAGCTGTCAATGAGGTACTTTTGGGAAAATTTAACATAGCACAATGGAATTATTATGGGATATAAGTTTCAACTGGACCTATATTTTTGGTGCACAGGACCATAACACCAACTCAATTGGAGTGGCCTCCACCATAGCACATGAAATGGGTCACAATTTGGGCCTGGTGCACGATACTGAAGGTTGCATCTGTGGATCTTTTGCATCCAAAAAAGGCTGCATCATGGCCGAGAGTGTTGGGTAAGCTCAGTAAACACCATTTAATGTGAGATTGTGCTTTCTTTCTTATCTCTTTGTTTTGTTGCATCTTCCTCTAGCTTCGTGTATCCCAAGCAGTTCAGCAGTTGCAGTCTGCAGCAGCTCAGCACCTTCTTGGAGGAGGTCAACCCTGCCTGCCTGCTGGATACTCCCTCCACTGAACGTGTCTACGGTGGGGCAGTTTGTGGAAATGCCTTCTTAGAGACTGGAGAAGAGTGTGACTGTGGGACTGTGGAGGTTGGTGCACGCAACACACACACACACAAAAGGAATGCATTTGCAACAAGCCAACAAAGACAATTAATTTGATGTCCTGTTTCATAGGAATGCAAGAATCCCTGCTGCAACGCCACCACTTGCAAGCTGAATGTGGGAGCTCAGTGTGCAGAAGGAGAGTGCTGCCACAACTGCCAAGTAAGTACTACTCACATTGTCTACTACTCACTGTGAGAAAAGCCAGGCTGATACTAAAAATGTGAGTGTAGTCACAGAATGACTGTTCTGTCTGGCTGCTTTTAGAGTGAGTGCATGTATTTCAGTAGTCGGTACATCACCATCTGTTTATCACCACACTTCAGCTGAAACCAACAGGCAGCATCTGCCGACCAAAATCCGGAGACTGCGACCTGGCAGAACACTGCACCGGCCTCTCCGCAGCCTGTCCTGCTAACACCTTCACCCAGAACGGCCTGCCGTGCAACTATGGAAAAGGCCACTGCTACAACGGGCAATGTCCGTCACGACAAGATCACTGCAGGAGGCTTTGGGGACCAGGTGAAGTAGACATGAGCAGCGGGTTCGGATGTTGTCAGTCCATACAATGTTATCATCTGTTATCATCCCCATATATAGCGGCGAAACAGTCCAATCTACCTCCCAGCATCTAAAAGAACTAAGTCTGGTCCTCTGGACATTCAAAAAAAACAAAAAAAAAAAAAACAAAGCAAAAATATTTTTTTGTAGAAACGTTTCGTCTTTCGTACTAAAGACTTCCTCAGTCTGAGGCGCTGTATTCAGCTCAGTCTTATAAATAGCACCCTCTCACAGTGGATCAACCAGTTGGCTGATGACAGCCAAAACCAGCTGCTCACATGATCAAGGAGGACCATCAGCCCAACGATGGATCGTTAGCACCCTGATGGTTTTTTTTTTCTTTTTTCTTTTTCTTTTACTTTTTTTTTTTGAATGTCCAGAGGACCAGACTTAGCTTTTTTAGCTTTTTTTACCTGGATTATTGAGCATGCATCAGGGTACCTCCTAGCATGTTTAAAAGAACGTTATCAGCATTATAATCGCTGTGAGTAGGCAGCGTGTTTCCGTAAACCTGGAAGTGTAGTGTTTTTGTTGTTTTCAGCTTATGTAACCGTTTTCCTAAACCTAACCTTAAACCTGGCCCAGAGGACCAACCCTAAACCTAACTCCCTTACCCTTGTGCCTAAACCTAACCAAGACCCTAAACCTAACGCCAGAGGCTTTACTCTAAACTTTAACACGTAGCTAAAGACGGAGCCTGCTGTCATCGCTTGTAACGGTGACAACGTACCTTTAAACCTCATAGGAGGTACAGGAGGGGCATTCTGACCGCTACGTATGGGGATGATAACTGATAAGGGCCATTTTATGGTTGATAACATCCGAAGCGGGTGTCATGAGTGGTTTGGTTTATGTTAATTCTGAAACATGAAGATTTATGATTCATTCTTTTGTGATTAGACGCTGAAGTAGCTGCAGAGGATTGCTTTTATCTGTATGGAGGGTGCAAGAGGTTAACCCAGACGTGCCCCAACCGGTATGCAATTAGAAGCCACAACACGGTTAATAATAGCGTATTAAAAACTCGAGGCATTGCTGACATTTGTAAAAAATTTGGTTTCAGAGATCAATCTTGTGGAAAGCTCTTCTGCTCTGGAGGAAGGGAGTTTCCAGTGACAAACAAAAAGTCCTTTTATAAAGTACGGAATGGAGTCATATGCAACGAGGCAGCCATGAACCCTGAGGACAACTACCCGTGGGATCTCGGGATGGTGCCTACTGGCACCAAGTGTGGTGACAACATGGTCAGTGAAATGCTTTTTTACGCTGAGCGTAAATAAAGCTGCCGTGCTTTATGGAGCTTCATGGTCTTTGCATTGTCCCCGTCTGTCAGGTGTGCTACAATCAAAAATGTGAGGACATCAAAAACATAAAATCGTACGGAACAAACGACTGCTCGTCCAAATGTAACAACCACGGGGTGAGAAACTGTGTGAAAGTCGTCAAGACAAGATGCTGCGGAGACAACACAGCTAACCGTGAGGTCTTTTGACAGGTGTGCAACCATGAAAGTACGTGCCACTGCAATCCTGGCTGGGCTCCTCCGTTTTGTGATGTGATGCTGTCGGAGCTGACAGAAGGTATTTTTTTTTTATTATAATATCGTAATTGAGAAGCCTTATTCATTTATGCATGCTTACAACCACACACTAATAGATGCAGGTATGCACATGCAGGTATGTATCGTGTGTGGATATGTAGATGGGTATATGACTGAATATGAATGTATATGTATATATTGTATATTTATATATATTATATATATACTGTATGTACTGTATATATATACAGTATATATATACTGTATATATATATATACATACA
>JBBPBX010012525.1:40096-53925 GCA_038048925.1 Garcialebias charrua
TATATATATATATATATATATATATTTATAATAATCTACTGCAAAGTCATGAATGTTGTGTGTCTTTTGTGCATATGTGTTTTGTTGCTGTGTTCTGTCATGTACTTTGCAGGATTGCAGACGGCGGTTCGGTGTGTTTGCCTTGTGCCCTTTTTGTGGATATTTGTTTTGTGGTCTACTTTCTGTCTTTTCCTTTCTTTCTATAATTTTTTTTAAAATCATATTGGTGTGAAGAGGATGGCTGTGAGGTGAGAAGGGAGGCCATCTATAAAGGGGGAAAAAAAATAAAAAAAATTGTAATACCGTAATTACCGGACTATAAGCCGCTACTTTTTTCACAAGCTTTGAACCCCGCAGTTTATGTAATGCTGCAGCTGATTTGTGGATTATTTTTTGACGAGCTAACAAGCTTCCTGCCACCAAAACATTTAGCTTCGTCACGCCCGGGCGCTCACATAGCTGCCCAATGCACATCTCTTGAGGGGTGGGTCCTCATGGCTCAATAGCTATGTTTACATGGATATAAGTAATCGGATTAAACGGCCATTCGGAATAAAAATGCGTCATGTAAACGCCCCATTCAGATTATTTTTTGTTGATTCAGCTTGAGCCAAAAGAATGTGTAATCCGAATGAGACGAGTGGTTTATGCCGATTCATAATCCGAACAGTGTGCATGTAAACACTTAATCTGATTTTTTTTTTTTTCGATTGTGGAAAACTGACCTGAATGCGCATGTGTGACTTATGTCTACCTCACGTATTTCCACCTGGCTAATGGTAATAATATTAGCATGTAGCGGAAACAAAACTGGTCGGTGAGCGACACAACACTTCTACTAGAAACTTTGAAAGAGCTCAAAATGATCTGTATTCCCTGCAGCTCAATCAGGGAGTGCAGTAACGTCTCCACCATCATTAAAACCTGTCACGGGTCTATTTTGGGCGCTCAGGTTTGTTTATGTTCATTCTGTAAGTACAACGGAAGTAGAACTTCTTCTTCTATGTTTTTTTAAAAGTAGAGTTTACCACTCTGCGCATGTCAATACTTATTCAGAATAAAAGCCAGCTGCATGTACGGTAAACGATACATCTGCAAGTATTTCAATCCGGTCGAAGAAATTTGCACATATAAACATAGTGAGACGACCTGTATAAATAAAGGTAAAATAATAAAATTTAACTAATGAAATAACAGAACTGGTCACAGTGGACCAATGAAACTTCAAATTACTGTAAATGAAACACACTCTCCCTAAATTCTTCTGGTCAGTTATTTTGCACTTCATGTACACACTCCTCATGGAAAACACACAGAAAAAAATGTAGATGATGCAGCTTTCAAGTTAAAGGTGATCGATCTGGCTGTCAAAGAAGGAAATAAAGCTGCTGCATGTAAAGTAGGTGTTTCCTGGTAGGCTACTGTATTTATTTTTAAACAGGCACTGTCCAGAAAAAAACTTTTACTGTACGTATTTGCGTATGTTACCAGTAAATATTTAATTAAAAGTTTTTTTAAAATCTTTGAGTAAATATTTACTATCACAACATGGACACGTGCGGCTTATAGACAAGCGCAGTCTACACATGTACAAAATTAAAAATTTTAATTGATTTAATGGGCGTGGCTTACAGGTAGTCCCCGACTTACGACGGAGATCCGTTCCTATGCTCCGTTCCTATGCTCCGTTCCTATGCTCCGTCGTAAATCGAATTTCAACGTAAGTCGGAACATACATAAATACTGCACCATATACATGTACAGTGCTGTATTAATAAGCACTTCGCCTATCCTAACACAGTACCCTACATAATTATCAAAAACACATACATTTGGAGCCATAATGAAGCAAAAGAAAGAGTTAATTTCTTACTGGGAGCTGGTGAAGTCTTTCTCCGTGTGTTAGCATGTTAGCTCATTGCTCCACCAACATCTGCAGCTGCCTGTGCTTCGCGCGGTCCAGGGCGTTTACAGTAAGGTCTGTTAGCATGTTAGCTCGTTGCTCCACCAACATCTGCAGCTGCCTGTGCTTCGCGCGGTCCAGGGCATTTACAGTAAGGTCTGTTAGCATGTTAGCTCGTTGCTCCACCAACATCTGCAGCTGCCTGTGCTTCGCGCGGTCCAGGGCATTTACAGTAAGGTCTGTTAGCATGTTAGCTCGTTGCTCCACCAACATCTGCAGCTGCCTGTGCTTCGCGCGGTCCAGGGCATTTACAGTAAGGTCTGTTAGCATGTTAGCTCGTTGCTCCACCAACATCTGCAGCTGCCTGTGCTTCGCGCGGTCCAGGGCGTTTACAGTAAGGTCTGTTAGCATGTTAGCTCGTTGCTCCACCAACATCTGCAGCTGCCTGTGCTTCGCGCGGTCCAGGGCGTTTACAGTAAGGTCTGTTAGCATGTTAGCTCGTTGCTCCACCAACATCTGCAGCTGCCTGTGCTTCGCGCGGTCCAGGGCGTTTACAGTAAAGCATGTTAGCCCCTCCCTCCTAACCTCCTCTGCCTCCGGTCTGCCTCGTAAACCTCTGGTCCAAACAATGAGGTCTCCTGTAATTTTCCACTGAGTGCACTGCTTCTGTCGTCAAGCGACTGCTTCTGCCGTCAAAACCGGAAGGAACTCGGAACTCGGCTTTCAAAATAAAAAATTTCAAAATATATTAAAAAAAAATTAAAAATCTTTTTATGGAGATGCGTGTCGTAACCACGAAACGTCGTAAGTCGAGGCCGTCGTGAGTCGAGGACTACCACCTGTATATTCAGGTGCGCTCAATAGTCCGGAAATTACGGTATTCTTTCCTCATACTGTATGCCCTTTCAGCCACGGATAGTATCTATGTAATTGGCTTGTTAAATCTGTGATATTTTTAATACTGACGTAAGCACAAGTTTCCTGATGAGCAAAAGCAAACACTTATTGAATTTACTTCCTTATTAGGCTGTGCAAATGCAATAATACAGTAAATTTTATGTCCAGAGCAGCTGATGTATGTTGTTGTCCTCCTTCAATGAGAAAAAGAGCACTGACTTCATCTGATGTGTGTTTGTGTGTGCAGAGTCGAGCCTGGTTGTTCTTGCTGTATCCCTGGTGGTTGGTTTGCTTTTTCTGCTCGCCCTGGTAATTGGAAGTCTGATGTGCTGCATCAGAAAAAGGCCACCCGCAAAAAGGTGCAGAAAATATTCACTCCTTTTATTTCATTTTTTTGTCAAACAACTTATAAAGCCATTGAATTCAGCTTAAACTTGAGCTCCTGCGTGCGTTTTTCTTTTCACAGGTTCCTTTCAGCGGCCTCGGGACAATCAAACCCTGTGTTTCAGTCGAGCTTTCCCCGAGGCAGTCCTCGTCTCGGGTCGGCACACATCAGCCCGCCTACACTGCTGGAGTCTTCTGCCAGTCAAGTCCACAAACCTCTGAGCCCTGCTGCTGTCAAACCACAGACTGGAGCTCGAAGGCCCTGCAGAGCAGCTCCAGAGGTGAGCCTCCCATTCAGTCAGTCAGCCTTAATGTGTAATCGTACACTGACACTGCATGTGTTAGATTTTTACATTATCACCTCTATATTAGACACGCAGTTTCCATTTGTGGAAACTGGTTTGAATTTGAAGCTGCAGACGCAGCCAACATGTGCCTGCTGGACTGTCACTGAGTCACACGCTGACAATAATGTGCAGTTAGTCATGAACAAGCCTTTACTGAGATCAGGCTGCAAAGTAAGGTTTCTCTTTTCTCTCGTTAAAGCCTCCCAGGAAAGCTCCAGATGCATCTCATACATCTAAGATTCATCAGGTATGTAAAGTTCCTAATTTGGCATTTGTGTTTTTATTTGCGCATGTTGTATGTTACAAGCACTAAAAAGTATTGTTGGTTTGTTTCTTGTTTTTAAGGTTGCAGGGATATTAATGCAGCCACCAGCTGTTTCCAGTCTTCCAGTACACAGTGAGGTAAATTAGCTGTTAACATCTTAATCTGAGCTCAAGAACTTCAGATGTGTGTGTAGATGAGTTAGCATTCTTATTATTGGTTTCCTGTTTAGAGTTCTGTAAGTTTCTTGGATTTGTGATATTTTAAACATTTGAATATCAAAACATTCAGCTCTATAGGGAATATGACTTTTGCTTTAAGAGCTTTTGTACTTTTAAAAACATAAAATAAAACTCTCCATAGAAATACTCTGAGATCTCGTCGTTTCCCTCAAAATATTATTTTTGAAATCTGCTTCAGCACCCCATTATTTTGCCTTCTTATGTTACAATTAACTTTTAGCTATGGTTTTGCTGTTTTTTTTTTTTTTTTTAGCTTTTAGCTACCTTTTTACTACTAACTACTTTTAGCTTTTAGCTGTTTTTCTGCTTCTTTAACAAGCCTTTGCTAATTTTAATTTTTAACCATGTTTTACCATGTTTAGCTTTAACCTATTGTTTGCTACTTTTCTTTTGTAGCTGCCATTCTATTTCTTTTAGCTTTTAGATACAGTTTTACTACTTTCAGCTTTTAGCAACTGTTTTGTTACATTTAGCTTTTAGCTATACTTCTGTGCCCTGTCGTTTTTACTGCTTTGTTACTTTTAGCTACTAGCTACCATTGTGCTCCTTTTAATTACTATTTTGCTACTTTTAGCTTTTACCCACAGTTCTACCAATAATAGCTTTTAGATAGGCTACTGTTTTTCTACTTTTAGCTTTTAGCTACATTTTTACTATGTTAAAGACGATGTAAAGTAAATTTCAATATTTTCTTCAATAAACATTATAAATGTCATAATTGTAATGTTGTAAATGAGTAAAAAGTTTCAAAATTGTAGATCAATTAATTTTGGAGTTATAGATCAACTTGTGTATAAAGATATGTCTGTTTCAGGATTTTTTAGGCGTGTTTTAAATGTGACCGCGTTTCGTCACGCGGTCTTCTTAAGTATAGCCCCACCCCCTGCAGCTCCAGCCGTATAAATTACATCTTCGCCTCGGTGGAGCCGTTCACTCGCGAATCGCAGATAGCATCAGATAGCAATAGCATAGATATTTTGTTCATTGTTAGCTAGCTAATCAATTATGCCTCGTTCGTGCATCTTCCCTGGATGTCGCAATGGTCAGGGCACCCGCTTGGTGACTTTATTTAAGTTTCCGAGAGATGACCGCCTGAAAAAACTCTGGATCGATTTTGTAACGAGAGGCCATGAAGACATCAGGATCACCTTTTTTGCTAAGAAAATGCGACAGGTCCATTGCATACTTAGTTATCAACGTGATTACTCTATATTTTAATCACCAACACAGACCCCGCATGCGATGTGACCGGGTCGGACCGGGTGCAGCGAGTCCGCTCATCTTCTAAAATAGCGCTTATTATTAAACACATAACAGCGGAGTTATGAATTATAGTTGTGTCCTCAACTTTAAAAACAAAACCAGAGTTGTTTGTGCACTAAAAACAGCGTAACTCTTGGAAAAAGGAGCTGCTGTTACAGCCAGAACTCAGATAAAAACAGAGCAGGTTTACTGGATCTCTGCTGCACCTGTCTGCCTCTCCACACACAGCTCAGCTGCAGGCTGCGCTGAAACCACGCCCACGCGCTGACACGCCCCCAGCGTTTCAGACCAGGGCACAATTATGTTTTTTCATTATTTTTGAGACTTAATTTTATAAGGTAAACAATGTTTTTAATCAGTCAGATTTATATGGGTGAATAATAACACATATTTATGCCGTGTGACAAACTCAAAACACACATTTAATTTTACTTTACACGGTCTTTAAGCTTTTAACCACTACTACTTTTAGCTGATTTTCTGCTTCTTTAAAAAGCCTTTGCTAATTTTAGCTTTTAACCATAGGCTACCACGTTTAGCTTTTACCTATTATTTTGCTACTTTTCATTTGCAGCTGCCATTCTAGCTTTTACCAGTTTTACTTTCAGCTTTTAGCAAATCATGTTACATTTAGCTTTTAGCTATGTACCTTTTAGTTTTTAGCTATAGCTTTGTTATCTTTAACTTCTAGCTACCATTGTGTCCCCTTTAGCTTTTATTTACTATTTTGCTACTATAGCTATTACCCACAGTTCTACAAATTTTAGCTTTTAGCTACTGTTTTTCCTACTTTTAGCTTTTAACTACCGTTCCACTCGTTTCAGCTCTTTTCTGCATGTTTTAACTTTAACAGTTCAGTTTTAACGTCATTCAGCATTCATATTAGCAGCACGTTGGCACAACTGGTAGAGCTGCTGCCTCTCAGCGAGAAGGTTGCCGGTTCAAATCCCGGTCCGGGGCCTTTCTGGGTGGAGTTTGCATGTTCTCCCCGTGCATGCGTGGGTTTCCTCCGGGTACTCCGGTTTCCTCCCACAGACCAAAAAACATGCTTGTTAGGCTGATTGGTGACTCTAAATTGACCCTAGGTGTGAGTGTGAGAGTGGATGGTTGTTTGGTGTGAGTGAGACAGGTCCCTCTTGTAAATGAGTCCCCGTGACTCAACGAGGCTAGCCTGTATAAATAAAGGTTGAATGAATGAATGAATGAATGAATATTGACTTTTTTTAAACATATACAACAGTTTAGTCTAAAATTGCATCTTGTTATCATTACAGACTAAACCACTACCTCCCACCAGACCACTGCCACCACTTACATCCAAACCAGTAAGTGACATTAGAGCAGCTTAACTTTCATTTATGCCTTCACACTTGGCTGTGTTTGTATTCGCTGTGTAACTTATGAACATTCTGTCTCACAGAAGCCGAAGCCTCCAACGCCTCCAAAGAAGCCCTCCGCAGTCCCATCTTCGCTGCCACATACGCAGCTGGTATGTTTTCAGACAGCAGACAGAACCAGCCAGACTTTCCAACCACTGACATTGCTGCAATAGGCATTCAGACATTTTTTTCATCCTTTTAAAGACATTCACATTTTTACAGAAACATGTGGCTTTTGGCTTTGTCTCAACAGCAGTGTAATGGGTAAACAGTGGTCGGGAACTTAATAGGCACATAAACTCCTGGCTAAATAACTGAGACTCTGGCACAACGAAATAAAACGCTGAAGTTCTTTCAAAGAGTATTAACAGAGTTTATTTGTGTTTCTAGCTCGGAGGGAGAGTTGCCCTGGTGCCCCCCAGCAGGCCAAGATGACAGTGGGATTAACTCACCCTGGTTTACAGACTGAGATTTTCTAACAGGGGAAATTGTTTTTTGGTTTTCCACTTTGAAGGACCAAAAAGATCCTCACAGTAGACGCTTGGCTATTTGCAAAAGTGGAAACAAGATCCACTGAGGGATCAGTGAAATGAAGTAACGTTCTTGTGGTACCACCGTCTGCGTCCTGCCTTGAGCGCTTCATGAATGACAAATAGTTCTGCTGCTATGCTAAATTTTGTGCATTTTAAATTTTGTTTGAATATTGTTGTTTTTTAAGAGATGCCTAATTTGCTAACTGCACTAAAAAGGCCTTTGTTTACATGAGCACACTTTTCCGTGGTTTGACTGGATATTTTGGAGTCTCCTGGTTATTTATTGACTATTTTATTATAATTTCTAAACCAGGATAAATTCTTAACCTGGACATTTAGATGATTGTATTCAGGGAAATGTCTAAACAGTTTTTTTGTTTGTTTGGTTGGTTTAACAAGATCCAAACCTACCGGTAATAAAAACTGAAAACCACTATGCTAAAAAGCATAAAACCGTCTCGAGCTGTAGTGCTAATAAATCCTATTTTTGTACATTGTTCCGGTACTGCCTTTGAAAACACATAACAAAAAGGGATTTTAAACTGCTACTCCTTAATTAGACAGACTTTAAACCCTTTGTTGCATTGATGCCTAAAATATCTACTTTACTAAGGAGTAATTTTAGATTGTATTGTATTCTCAGATGTTTTTCATGGTTTTAACTCATTTTTGTTTAGTTTAGATTTATGTTTCTGTAATTGATTTCTTGTTTTGGTGTATTTTTCACACTTGACACTTATTGTTTTGTGTCTTAAACAGGTCACTTTAGTGTCTTTTAACAATTGGTTTATGAACTGTGGATTCCTTATGCATCTGTTTATGCCATTTTGTATTGCGCTTTTTTAATTGATAATGTTTTTTCTTGTCGTTTTCTTAACAACTCATCTGTATTATTAAAAAAAATCTGTTCATAGCCCAAACTGGGACACTTTATGATTTTTTTAAAATAACTAGTTCTTTTTCTAATTGTTATGTGGTTTTTATGTATTTTAATTGCAGTTCCAAAATATGTTTTATTTTATCTACAATCCTTATACCAATAGAACGATTTTAAGTCATGTTTTTTTTAAGTTCCTCTCACAATAAAAGGGATCGTCGCAATAAATTTGAGGTCTTATGTTTTTATTTTTGTTTATTCATTTATTATTTATTATTATATTACTATTATTTTATAATTATTTATTTATATATATTATTTATATTGTTTTTTATAAATTATTATTTATTTTGTTGTTGAAACATCGGATGCTAAGGATTATTATGCTGCACTTTTCTTAGACCTGTCTAAAGCTTTTGACACTGTGGATCATAACATCTTGTGTCATAAGCTCTCAGAAATTGGTTTCTCAGATCACACCATGGGTTGGTTTTCTAACTATCTTTCCGATTGGAGGCAATGTGTTCAACATAATGGTACTTCTTCCAGTTATTTAACAGTCAACAATGGTGTACCACAAGGCTAATTCTTAGGACCAACCCTCTTTACAATCTACATAGGTAATGTAGGTCAGAGCATCCCTGATGCATCCTTACATTTCTATGCTGATGACAGTTGTTTACTGTCGAGCTAAAACAGTAGCTAAGGCTTTCTAGCTTTTGCAATCTGCTTTTGACATCATCCAGTCAGATTTGTTCCGTCTCAAACTTGTCCTAAATGCCGACAAAACCAAAGGGATGCTTTTTTCAAATAGGAAGTCGGTCCCAGCAGTTCTTCCTCTGATTTTATCCTCAAATGGTCTCCCTATTGAGTTTGTTGATCCCTATAAATATTTGGGTATCCTGGTCGATTCACATCTCTCTTTTAAACTCCACGTGGAAAACCTAAAGAAACTGAAAGTTAAACTGGGTTTCTTTTTCAGAAACAAATCATGTCTAATACTGAATGCTAGGAAACGCCTTGTAACTGTGACTTTCCTTCATTGAATACGGTGACATTATCTTCATGAACGCTCCTACAAGCACCCTGCAGATGTTGGATGCTGTCTATCATGGTGCACTAAGAGTCATGGCTGTGATTATCATACCCACCTGGTTGGACATTATTAACTTCACGCAAACTCTTTCACTGGTACATTTTCATCTTTAAATCACTTCTTGGTCTGCTGCCTTCATACGTCTCCTCCTACATGTCTTTGTGTGAGTGCAGCTACAGCGTGCGCTCTCAGATTACCTGTACCTGCAGTGTTCCGTCAGTGAGAACTGAACTTGGCAAAAAGGGCCTTCTCCTACTCCGCTCCTGTTTCCTGGAATATCTTACAAAAAGATCTGAAGCTCTCGGCCTTGACCGGCTTTGGGAATCTGTTGGAATCCTAGCAGGAACCAATGCAGACATGTTCCTGTTTTTTATTTTCTACATCTATCTGTCTGTTTTGCTACTTTGATATCTTTGTTTTAACTTGTTAAAAAAAATCTGTATTTCTCTCTTGTCTATTGTTGATTGTTCAAGGTAACTCTACTGTTGCTGTTGTCAGCATTCTTTGGTTTGTAGACAGGTCTCTCTTGTAAATGAGTCCTCGAGGCTCAGCCAGCTGCGGCGGTTGCCTAGCAACACCTCAAACAGAGCAGCGGGGCTAAAGAAGCTAGCTGTTAGCATCGTTTCTCAATTTCATGAACAGCGGTTGCCTTAAGGGGCAAAAATGGATCAGAAGCTTCAGGATTCTGAAATTGAACATTTACTCTCATGGCTGGACGAGATACCGTTTTCTAGACCCAAACGAAAGTTGAGGAGAGACTTCAGCGACGGAGGTAACTAGCTTCTGCAACCGAATGAACTGTGTAGTCTATCAGAGACATATATTTGTGTTCTTTAGCTGTTGTTTTTAAATAATGAAAGTCACTTTGTGATTGTATTAACTGGTGAACTGACTGTTTTCCTGTTGGACTGTCTGCAGTGTTGGTTGCTGAGGTCATTAAACATTTTTTCCCAAAGTTTGTTGACCTCAGCAGCCTGACGGTTCCTTTCAACTCCAGAGAGGAGAAACTTAGAAACTGGAGCCTCCTCAACAGGCAAGATAATACTTCTTTATTGTTTTGTCATTATTATTATTATTATTATTATTATTATTATTATTATTATTATTTATTATTATTATTATTATTATTATTATTATTATTATTATTATTATTATTATTATTATTACTATTATTGTTGCACTAGTAGTTGTTAGTCAGCATAATTTTTGGCACCCCTTTGCATCTTATACAAATATTTTAATAAATAAACACAAAGAAATTGTTTCCCACTTAAAATATACTTATGCATAATACATTAATTAAATATTAAAGTTTTTTTTTTTTTACACCTAAACATTAAACCGTAGTCGCTTAAGAACCCACATGTTAAAATTTTTTTTTGCAGGCTGCATGAGGATGAAAAATATTTTTATCAAAGTTTTTAGCAATAAAAAAGTACCATAATTAAAATGAAAAAAATAAAAATAAATCACCATCATATTATGTGTTGTTTACAGGATTTCGTATTTGGGAAGAACTTGATGAGGAGAGCAGTAAAGTTAAACGTAAATGATCAATTGATATGAATAAAGTTTAATTCAATTCGGTTTATTTTTATATAGCAACATTTTTCAGAATCTGGAGTGGTAGTTTGAAAATTCTCTCACAGAAAACACAGACATAGACAAAAAAAGTCACAATGGAGACTGTTAGGAGTGAAAATATACCTCCAACCACTTTGTATTTGCACAGGCATTTCTGTGATGAATCATTTTGTACCAGAAAAAACCTTCAGTATCCCAAAAAGCTTAGCATTAAGCATGGAAAAGAATGAATGATATCCTGATTGAATAATATAAATTAGAAGAAAAAAAGGCCTCCATGGTAAGCCAGGGTCTGTGCCAAGGCCTTCCCTGTGCATGGCATCATACACATGGCCCCTCCTGCAGGTGATGAGCCAACATGAAGGTGAACCCATGCAACTCATTCGAGCTGAGCAGGACGTAGTGACTGAATGATCAAAATAAGTTTTCTCCACAAGGTAGCTGGGCTCATCCTTAAAAGATAGGAAGAGAAGTTTAGTTATCCAGGAGACTGATCGGATGGGAGCAGAGGTGTCTTGTCTGTGAATTAGACTAGCAAAGTTTGTTGAGAAACCTCTGTTGTTGGGCTGTGAGGTGTTTGTTGTCAATTTACATACAGTTGTTGTGTTTGCTGTCAGAGACTTCAAGGGAACTCCCTACTGTTAAGGTGTGATCTGTCAATTTACATGTATGTGTTACCTCAGCTTGCAATTTACATATGATGGTGCGTGACTCCTGTTATAAATCCAAACGCACACACAGTCTGGTTCATTGAATTGATAAAGCTTCTCGGATGAGAAGCGAAACGTCTTCTGTTACAAATAAAGTCCAGTTGATCTTGAATTGAACGCCTTTTTGATTTATCCAGGAGAGACTCCGAGTGGAGCCGCTGCTCCTCCACATCGAGATGAGCCAGTTGAGGTGGTTCAGGCTTCTGATAAGGATACCCCTAGGGCAGGGGTGTCAAAGTCAAATGCACCGAGGGCCAAAAAAACAAATTTGCTACAAGCCAAGGGCCAGACTGGTTCAATGTTTATTATAAGGGGGTGATATAAGAATTGTTTTTCTTCTTTCTCTTTTCATTCAATGTTTTCTTTTTGATGAATTTGTTTTATTTCATCTCTTTGAAATGAACGAATAAATGAATTAAATACAATAATAAATAGCTTTACATCTGCTATAAGTTCTTGGCATAAATCAACACACAGTCATGTTCCTGTTTTTAGTATTTTACATTGTTTTATAATGTAGCTGTTTATGTTTCGTTTTTTAATACAGTTTTCTTATGATTTTTAATTAATATGCTTTTTTATGATTGTTTACTGTTGGCTGCAAGTATCAAGCTGTGAAATCCTTCATTTTCTACAGCTGATAGCTGTTGGTCATTAATTATGATGAAGTTTAGCAACTTCTCTGTGAACATTTGAGCTCCGTGGCTTCAGCGGTGTGTTTTTATTGTTCAATCCGGGGCGGCCGCTCTGATTTCGGTCAGCCGCTCTCAGCCTGTCCCTCCTACAAGACGGTCAGACAGCGGGTCGGACTGGACGCAGCTGGCCGCGGTCGGTCTCCCTGTTTCGGTTCAGCGAGAGTGGCGTCCCGCTGAAGCCCCAGAGCTCGAATGTCCAATGTAAAACTAACTTGACCGCAGTTTAATGTGGCGCTATGGCTCTGCAGATATTGCACGTTGCTGTCTTGCAGTGTTTAGTGTAAAATACTTCCACACAGCAGACATGTTATAATGAAAAGTTGGCTAGCTGTTAGCTAAAGTGCTACTCACTCAGTCCTCACGCTGTAGCTGGCTGCAAACTATGAAATGGATTTCCTGAATGTGACGTGAGGCGGGACCTATTACTCTGGGTTCATGAGACACGACTCCAGATCGGATCGGCCCCACCCCTACTACCGTTGCATTGTGGGGAATGTAGTGTTGGTGCGTGCAAGACACCAGCGGGCGGCTGTGGCCTGCGAGCTGTTTCTAATAATAGTAATTAAATATCATGCAGGGGGCCATAAATAATTAATTTGCGGGCCGAATCTGGCCCGCGGGCCTTGACTTTGACATGTGTGCGCTAGGGCATCTCCTTAAAAAGGTTTTCCAGACATGTCCAACTAGAAGGAGACCCCAGGAAAGACCCAGCACATATTGGAGACACTATTTGTCTCTTGGCTGGCCTGCGAGACATCTTGGAGTCCTCCCAGAAGAGGCGGCTGTGGGATGTCTGGGCCTCCTGCTCAAGCTGCTGCCAGCTGGACCTCACTCCAGAACAAGCAGAAGATAATAGATCAAGATATTCTAAATGATGTTGTCAGTCATTCTGAACAATACTGTGATTTAAAAAAAAAAATCCTAGAGAATTTTTTTTATGTAGGAGCTAAAAAGGTGCAGATCTAACAGTTTGACTCCATCGTTGAAACATATAGACACTTCCTCATGTTTTTCACCACAAAGCTTTTCTCTTTATCTGGTCATGAGAAGATTTTGAACAGACACCCACTGAGCCTCTCCCTGGTCACTGATATGATTTATTGGCCTGCATATATAAACATGTAGCGGTCCCTGTGGGCTCATCAGTAAATCACATGCAATCTGCTTTCCACTTGTTTTGTTTCATTGAAAACACATGTTGTTGTTTTTTTTCTGTGTGCACAGGAAGGTGTTTCCAAAGCTGGACTTTTGTGTGCCAGAGGAAGTAATAAGCAAGATTGTTCTGAGCTCTCCTGGCGCAGTCGAGCCCGTACTGAGCGCGCTCAGGGAGAAGATAAACAAAAAACTGGCAGACATCGCAAGCAAGAAACCAGTACTCAAACTTAAATACAATGAATTATGTAAAACGTTTAAAGGTATTTACAAAATGTTTAAGCCATTGTATGTATTTTGATTGATTTTTTTATTTTTTTATTTAGACTTTGGACAGCTTTGACATCGGAAACCTGGAGAAAACTCCTGAAGGTGAAGTTTCTGTTGCCTTTAAACAAACACTAACCGGTTTATTAAGTCAAAGTGTCAAAGTTGTATTTAAAGTAGGGAGAGTCTGTTTATGATATACTGTATATTGTGGTATATATATATATATATATATATA
>JBBPBX010012526.1:28493-53924 GCA_038048925.1 Garcialebias charrua
TTTTTTAACTACATTAATGCATATAATTAACAAATATTATATGTAGTGTAGTTTATTTTGTAGTTTATATGTTATTGTCACCACATATTGTAGTTTTTAATTATTTTCTTAGGGCTTGTGTTCAATAGTTTATTCATGGACAATGTCACATGACTGTGAATGCATAATTTGAAATGGTAGTCGCATGCACTAACATGCATGCTCAGTCACAGTGGCAGCTACAACATTGAATAGAATATTAAACTAGTTCCCTCTCCAATGATGATAATATTAATGGTTTGGTACATTTAAGACAATGTATAAACTATTCCAAGTGGAGCTCATGTCTTTACGAAAACAGAGGATGAGTCTGTAATAAAAATGGAACAACTAACAAACGCACATATATTTTAGCTTCAAGGTTTAATTAGTCAGAAACAGGGTTCTGCTTTAAGATTGGTTCTGCCATATTTTAAGTTTGTTCATCTTTTGTAAACGGCAGCACTGAAAAGCTGAAAGAAACCAAATTAACTCCAACAGCAGACAATTTGAATTGATAAAGCTCCTCGGATGAGAAGCGAAACGTCTTCTGTTACAAATAAAGTCCAGTTGATCTTGAATTGAACGCCTTTTTGATTGAGCAGACAGGAAATTAAAATTTGACAGAGAATGTGATTTGAATGCCAAATCAGGGGAAACAATAGTTTATTGTGTGCTATCAAGCAGATACTTTTTTTAAGCAAAAAGGAATCATCCATTATTTTTTACCCGCTTCTTCCTTTTTGAGTCGCGGAGGTCTTTGGTACCCATATCTAGCAGTCACTGTGCTACAGTCCATCACAGGGACATATAGAAGCAAACGAGACCAACAACCATCCACTCACTCAAACCTAGAGACAATTTACATTTATGAGTAGTCTAACATGCATGTTTTTGGTCTGTGGGAGGAAACTGGAGTACCCAGAGAAAACCCACGCATGCACAGAGAGAACATGCAAACTCCACCCAGAAAGGCCCCCGGTTGAGATTCAAACTTGCAGAATGTCAGGATAGTTGCTGTAATCAGACGGATGGCTGGATGGATGGATAGATACTTTATTAATCCCAGGGTAGATGGATGACATACATGCATACATACATACATACATACATACATACATACATACATACATACATACATACATACATACATACATACATACATACATACATACCGTATTTTCTGGAATATAGGTCGCACCTGAATATAGGTCGCATTGTCCAATTATTGCCAAAGAATTGGAAAAATCCATATATAGGTCGCACCTGAATATAGGTCGCACCTACGTCAAAATGTGGACCGTGTTTAGCTCTGCTGCAAATGTCTGCCACAGGAGCGCACAGCAAGGCTTTTAAGAAGATTAACACTTAAAAACAATTATTTGTTTGATAAAAATTATAGCAAATATGTGTCTGAGCTGAACTTTTCTTTAATAAATGAATAATTTTAGCAGGATAAACACCTAAAAAATATATATTTGTTAGCTGACATTATTGTAAGAGTGTGTCTCAGTTTAATTTTTGTTAATAAATGATTACAAATCAGCTTATTTTATAAACATGATCGTCAAATCCTGTTTTTTCCAGCTGAGGCGTCTGTCTAAGCTGAAGCCCATATTATCCAAAAAGCACCTGGAGACAGTGATTCACGCATTCATTACATCTAGGCTTGATTACTGCAATTCACTTCTGTTTGGCGTCAGTCAAGCCACCATTGCACGATTACAACTGGTTCAGAACGCAGCTGCCCGATTTTTAACCAGCACACGCAAAAGAGAGCACATTACACCAGTCTTGGCCTCCCTTCACTGGCTACCGGTTCATCTTCGAATCCAATTCAAAATTCTCATGTATGTCTACAAATCGCTGAACAGTCTCGCCCCCGCCTATCTCTCGGATCTGATACACCCATATGTCCCTCCACGTGCTTTGAGGTCAGAGGATCAGGTACTCTTAATAGTTCCAGAAACTCGCCTTAAGCGCAGGGGTGACAGGGCGTTCTCTGTAGCAGGCCCAAGACTCTGGAACGAGTTACCGCTGCTCATCAAACAGGCCCCCTCCCTCTCGGTTTTCAAATCCCGGTTAAAAACTCACTACTACTCCATTGCTTTCAATGCCAGCTGATTTGTATTGGATCGTTTGATTTATGATCTGCAATGTTTTTATGTTTTTCGTGTTGTACTTCATTGTCTGTGTTGCCTGTTGCGTGTTTGTTTGTCCAGCACTTTGGTGTGGACTTGTTCCTGTTTAAAGTGCTTTATAAATAAAATGGTATGGTATGGTATGGTATAAAAAGCCATAAATAGGTCGCACCTGAATATAGGTCGCAGGGCATGCAAAAATGATAAAAAGCAACGACCTATATTCCGGAAAATACGGTACATACATACATACATACATACATACATACATACATACATACATACATACATACATACATACATACATACATACATACATACATACATACATACATACATATGCAGACATCTAAACATACTGGTACATACACATATACAGTACATGTATATACATATGCATATGCACTTACTGTATAAATATACGTATCCAGGGTGCTGTAGATTTACAAGGCTCTATTTTTACTGTATGGGGAGGAGTTGAACAGTCTGATGGCTTGGAAAGGATAAAGTACTTCCTGAATCTGCCCCTAATGCCTCCTACCCACTGCCCCCTTTGTCGAGCGGCCGAAGCGGCCGGATAACACCGGTTTACATTCAAAGTCTATGGAGGAGACGCGTGGAGTCACGGCGAACAAGGAAGCGGCGAGATTCGAGTGATCGAAGCGGCGCGACGGCAGCCTGCACACGCACGCGCGCGTCGCCGTCGAGCCGCAGACGTCCCAAATGTTGATCTCTGGCGGCTCGACGCATCCGGCAAACAGTCGGGAGAGCCTCGCTATCTGATTACACAACCACAACGGGACTTTTTTCGGACTTTTTAAACTCACCGGATCCAGCCTCCAGGAATTGGAACCAAACTCCGGTAAGAAACGTGGCATTTTTACAGTTGCTGCTGACAGGCTGCTGTCCTCTCCAGTGTAGATCACCCCAAACATAAAAAAAAGTTTTAATCTCATCGAAGACCGTCGGAGGTGCAGTTAAAACAACAACTGAACCCGGAAAACAAGCCAGAGACCCCTCCCTCTGCTACCCCCTAGTGTACGTCATCAGACGGTGTTCAGTGGCCAGTGGGACCGTGACCAGCGGCAAAAAGGGGACGGCAGGCGCGTTTGCAGTTGTGCGGTGGGTAGGAGGCATTAAGCAGAGCTGGGACAGCAGTCTACCACTCAAGGAGCTCCTCTGCTTCACAATGGTGCCATGCAGAGGATGGTTGGCACTTTGAGATTTTCGTTAATGAAAAGTGCGTTATAAATTAAATTAATTATTATTATTATTATTATTATTATTGTTGTTATTATTGTCCATGATGGATAGTAGCTTACACAGGATTTTTTTTTTCTCTGCCACTGATGTAAGGGACTCCAGCTCTGTTCCCAACACAGAACCAGCTTTTCTCACTAGCCTGTCTGGTCAAAATGGGATGTAAAACAGGAGAGCACATCGTGAACAAACGGTTTAGACAGGATTCATACCGACTGGGGGAATGTTGCCGTGTCTAAACATGGCACCCTGCATCTCACTGAATGTCAGTGTGTGATTGGCTACAACCCTTAAAAAAAAACTTCAACTAATGAATGACTGAAACTATAGTAAATATTTTGAGCGTTGCTCAGAGGATTACCGGATCTAAATTATCTGTGTTATTTAGCCAATTTTAATATGTGTTCCTCTTTTAGGTCCATTAGTGTCTATATTTTCTGCTGTTTTGAGTCTTAACTAGAAACTTTATCTTTGCACATGAATAATATTTGAAGTTTGCTTTTGATTCAACTCCCAGGTTTTGGAAACCATAAGCAAACATAAAATCCAAAAGCTTGCACATAGATATAAGTTTGAATTCTGATTTGTATGCCTTTTGATGATTACATAAACACTAAAGCGTAATGTGCACATCTGTAATCTAGACAGTGAAAATGTATTTTATATTTACAAAATTTTCTATCTGGAAATCGCTGTCAGCATGAATTACATGACTGTTTTATTAACTAGACTAAACTCACAGTTTGCTTTACCCAAATCATGAATATTGGAATGTAAGTAGAATCATTTGCCTTCATAAAAATACAATAATATCCAATCTGCTTGTGCAGTTTGTCCAGCAAATTAGAAAAAGAGGCATAATTAGACTCCAGGGGAAGAATGCTGCTGCCGCTGGAACTTTATCCATGTTTCTTTAGCTTTGTCACCTCATCTACACCTGCTGCATTGTTATAATTACCTTAGTAACACGCTGTTTAGCGTTTTACCCTCATGTGGAGTTAGCACATCGTCCTTCCTGAATAACTAGTGCTGTTTATGTTGATTAGCTTGAATTTTGGGGCGTGTTGGGGAACAGATGGGGAGAAATCAAGAGCTCAGTGTTGCACAGCCAAACAAATGTGGTCTTTTGGCAGCAGCACCAATGTTGTTCCACAAGTTTTTTTTAAGGGTTTTGAGTTTCTGCTCTCTTGATAACCTTCTGTGCATTCAGCTCAGACACAGCTGTCTCATGATAATGTTTACACACATAATTTTCACTGGAGTTACTATGATGGGAGCCTCCTTAATATGTGAAAATGGGTCATTCACTCTTGAAACTTGTAGAGAGTTTGTTTATAATGAGGCATTATATGTTGAACTAAAAAAAAAAAAAACTTTTAAGACCTTATGTTTAAGTCTAAAGTCACCAAATAGGCTTGTGGCACTATTCACATTATGAAATCCATCTCAATATGATCAAATTGTGCCGAAATCAAACCTGTGTCTTGATTTGACTGCCAGTCTTGCTCAGGAGTTTATGGGTTTAGTGGTTAACCATTTCAAGTAATCAGGTTTGACTTAATAAATGTTAGGCTAATTGATAAGTTGTCCCTATAGGTGTGTGTGAGAGTGTGAAAGGTTGTGTAAGGTTTTGATGGAATACCCAGAGAATATGGACTGAATTGAACAGACTTCAAAACCAGGTAAAAATTAACAGTGTTTATTTACAGTGGGGATATTCAACAATATTCACGGAGAGGGACTGGAACCCTGTAGAGTAAAGAGAAGGTTCAGTATAGTTGACTCAAGGTATGGTGCGTAATGATGATT
Source organism: Garcialebias charrua (assembly GCA_038048925.1). NCBI lineage: Eukaryota > Metazoa > Chordata > Actinopteri > Cyprinodontiformes > Rivulidae > Garcialebias > Garcialebias charrua. The sequence continues at coordinate 33,722 of JBBPBX010012526.1, forward strand.
TATTTCTTACTGGTGGAGTTATGGATTGTTGAAGAAGCAGGGGACCCATCGTCCCAGTAAGCAAAGGAAGACATATGAGGAGAGTACCAGGTTGGGGTAGGCAAGTGTTTGGAAGGCAAGGAGGCAGCTGAGGAAGTCACAAGGAAGCTCAAGGCCATACATGGGGAGTCCAGGAACAGGTAGGCAGTGGAAGTCAAGGAAATATAAGAACACAAGGTAAGTTTTATCTAAGTGCAATAGTGGCAAGAAGCATAACTAGGCATGTAATGCTCCAGCGACAAAGGGAGGTCTTCTGCAGCCTTTTGCACTCCTGCAGCTCATCAAGGAGATGGTTCACAGGTGTGGCTTGTTGGTGCCATCTTGTGACTGCAGGATGCTGAGAGAACTGAACTCCCACAGGTTGTTTGTCTTTGTATCCCTGTGATGAACTTGTGACCTGTCCAGGGTCTTCCACAGTCAAGGTTTCTATATTGCCATTCACAGCATATGTGGTGGTGAAACGCAATTGTGTACACAGGGTCCCAGTTGCATCCAACAAAGGTATTAATTGTAAAGAAAAACATTAATAAAATCTAAGATATGAACTAACAAATATGCTAAACTAAGAATATTCTAAACTTTAATAGTGCAAAAAACAATATGCCAAGCAGCAGCAGCACAACAACAACAGCAGCAGCATAATGGCTTGGATGGATGGATTTTAATGTTTAAAATTGTATTATTACTTTTACTTTGTATTTTATCTGGTGTGGGAGACAAAGGTGTGCTTACATGATGTGATGCTTTGAATTTAAATTTGGTGAAAAAAAACCCATTAAGAAAACAAGGGGAACATACAATATATAGCCATTGCAAGTGCCTTTGAAAACTGCAGATATTTTATTTTTAGTATATCTTTGTTAGTTATTTTGAAGGTACATGGAGCAAAAACTAAACATAATTTTCCTCATTGCTCAGTTCAACCCAGTGTTCAGTATTTTGATGTTATAAAATTCAGATTTCTTCAGCTGATCATTCAATTTCCTTGAAATTAAATTGGTCATATTTCACACTTGTTTATTTATTTTATTGACATAGAAAATACAGTGATATATAAGGTTGAAAAAATGATGACAGATTAATTTAGTTAAAAAAAATGAAGTTTTTGAGGAACATTTGTGCAACAGAAGAAATATTGTCAAAAAAAAAAAACGAGTATATGGAGAAATCAAAAAAGGCGTTCAATACTGGATCAACTGGACTTTATTTGTTGCATAAAACGTTTCGACTTCTGTCCAGAAGTCTTTTTCAATTCAAGTATATGGAGAAGTTTTGAAACAAAGAAGCAAACTAAAGCAAAATAGCATAGCTGCTCATGATTAGGGAAGTGTAATCATTAGTAGACTAATCTTCCATTTTTTTTTATATTTTTTTGACATTCACTTGTTTTCACATCATCTTAACAAGTACACAGTACAAAAATATGCATGTTAGGCTGATTGGTAACTCTAAATTGACCCTGGGTGTGAGTGAGACAGGTCCCTCTTGTAAATGAGTCCCCGTGGCTCAACGAGGCTAGCCTGTATAAATAAAGGTTGAATGAATGAATGAATGAACACAAAGTATGAATAGCAATCTTTAAGCTGATTTGTATGGCTCTGTAGCACTTGAACGGTCCCTTCTAGGTTCCATTAAATACATATAACAGGTCCCCATTGTTACTAAGTTAGATACATCAGAACAAGCGCTCAATACAAAAACAACTGGACTTTATTTGTTGCAGAAAACGTTTCACCCTTTATCCAAAGGGCTTTTTCAATTCAAAGGAGGAGCTGTGTGACAGAGAAGGTTTATACAGACTGACATCCACGCACCAACTCATGTAATAATAATAATAATGAATTCAATTTATAACGCACTTTTCATTAGTGAAAATCTCAAAGTGCTACACACATTGAATGCTACACACATTCATACACCAGTAGCGGCAGACTACCATGCAAGGTGCTTTCCAGTCCTACCGGGAGCAACTCGGGGTTAAGTGTCTTTCCCAAGGACACAACGACACATGGGCTGTGTCTCAATTCAGGGGCTGCATCCTCATGAGTGCGCATTTGTCGGCCGCATACGTCATTGCCCCGCGCGGAGGACTGTCCCAATTCGAAGACTCCTCCTCATGCGGCCGAGGAATGCGGCCTACTTCCTGCCGAAATCGAAGGATGCATTCGTGAATCCTTCAAGACGGAGGCTATCCCAGAATTCATAGCGCCAGCAGAGATTTCGCGGGGGGGGGGGACTTTCTGCGTGCTGCATGTTGTTGAGTCATCAGCTCGTTTTAACAACAACCTCAGCGCGAATATTCATTCAACCTTTATTTAGTCATCTCAAACAACCTCAGCTCGAATATATCTCATTAAAATTTTACTACAGAAACGACAAAAAAAAATGTGTGAGCTGAATATACAGTATATTAGTGTTTCTGAGTTTACTGTTTTTGAAGAACTGATTACAAATCAGATTATTTTACACGTGCGTAGCAAGGATTCTCTGAGGGGCAATCTTTTAAAACCCACAGTGGACCCCCGAAACACAAGTTGTCCATTAGCTCAGTTGGTAAATCAACTTGCGATTGGTGCAGAGATGCTTTTCTCGAAGCTGTTGCTGGTTAAAACTTATTTTACATTTGTCTTTTATTGGATAAAAAAAAGAAGGAGTTTCACAAACTCCTTCCTTTTAATCTCAGTCCTCATTTTTTTATCTAATAAAAGACAAACGTAAAATAAGTTTTAACCGCACCGAGTGAGATTCGAACCAGCTTCGAGAAAAGTATCTCTGCACCAATCGCAAGTTGCTTTACTAACTGAGCTAATGGACAACTTGCGTTTCGGAGGTCCACTCTGTCTTTTAACAGATCGCCCCTTATAAGCTGATTTGTAATCAGTTCTTAACAAACAGTAAACTCAGAAACACTAATATATATACATGTATTCAGCTAACTAATATATTTTAGCGGCGTCCCTTCTCTTTCCACACACACCAAGCGGCACACAAGAACTTCCCACCCACTTCAAGAGAACGCCCCACCCACTTCAATGCCGGCAAACCTGAAGGCTAGACCGTCCCATTTCAGCAGTTTCGCTCAGCCCACCCGGTCTTGTGAGTGCGTGGCCTACTCGGCCCAGCTAGGCTGGGTCCTCATGAGGATGCAGCCAGTGGCGGATCTACCATTCAGGCGAAGGAGGCCGTGGCCTGGGGCCGCCAATCAGCAGGGGCCGCCAATGAGCAGGGGCCGCCAATAAGCAGGGACCCCAGCCATCACCTACATCCCTAACATTGCTCCTGCTTGTTAATGTACGTTTAACATAAAAATAATTATAGTTACGATGAAAACTATCTTTAAAAACGCAACAGAAAAAACGGTTGAGTTCTGTTCCCCCCTACTAAAATGGACTATTCCGTCATGCGTCATGACGTCACCCACTAATCCAGGAAGTGCTGTATGCTCGCTGCTGTTTTGTGTGAGAAGGAAGCGGGAGACAGGAGACAGAAAGCGGAGCTGAAAAACGTAAAAAGCGTCAAAAAACAATAACGTATGTTTCTTCACTACCGAAAGTGACAACCTTTTTAATGGGTCGAATTCTAAAACTTCATCAACTGTTAATGACGGTCACGAGCGGCAGCGGCCCATTTAAAAGTGTGGCGGAACCGCCGCCGGACATCAGGATCCAGGAGGAAGTGGCGCCGAGGCAGTGACTCAAGAAGATGAAGATAAAGACGAGGATTCAGCAAGATGAGGTACGAGTTTTAGAAATTATTTTGTAGGTTGGGTAAAAGAAATCCTAACAGTAATCAGCTGAGACAACCACTATTTTCACGTTTTCTTTCTGTATCAAAATATTAAAAGATATTCGACCTAAATCTTCTGACTTAAATAGGAGAGAGGGGATTATATATTTTACCTACTTTAGCTCTCTGCCCTGCTTGCTTAGTACAGGTAGTCCCTGACTTACGAGCGAGTTCCGTTACAACGAGTTGCTCGTAACATGGAAATCTCGTAATTCGGAACGACCGCCACGTGTCTCGTAAGTCCGGAATTTCGCTGTAAATTGGAANGCAGCGGCCCATTTAAAAGTGTGGCGGAACCGCCGCCGGACATCAGGATCCAGGAGGAAGTGGCGCCGAGGCAGTGACTCAAGAAGATGAAGATAAAGACGAGGATTCAGCAAGATGAGGTACGAGTTTTAGAAATTATTTTGTAGGTTGGGTAAAAGAAATCCTAACAGTAATCAGCTGAGACAACCACTATTTTCACGTTTTCTTTCTGTATCAAAATATTAAAAGATATTCGACCTAAATCTTCTGACTTAAATAGGAGAGAGGGGATTATATATTTTACCTACTTTAGCTCTCTGCCCTGCTTGCTTAGTATACAGTATTATTAAATTATTCGGACTTTACATTGAATAGAATAGATCTAAAATATTCCACAGTTATCTATAAAAAAAAATTCTCAACCATTTTACAAAATATTTGACTGTTAAAACTTCATCAGACTATCATTGTTTTGTTATTTGGTCCATAGTCCCTCCATTAAATACATTATAAAGCACAACTTATAGCTTTCAGAGTAATGCAAAAATGTGTTTTTTAATAATGACAGGTTTGCTTTGGACAGAAATGCCACTGTAAGTTTAAAACAACAGAATCAAAAGGCTAGGATTGCTAAATTAAAATGTTATCTAAAATATAAAAATTGATATGAATGAAAAGTGACATTCCCTGATGCATGCTCAATAATCCAGGTGGGAAAATCTGTGACATTATTTGAGTCATTTAGTTTACAGTACGTCTTACAGTCTGTGTAAGTTTTAAGGTTTAAAAAGAAGTCAAAACTTTCAGTCTTAATTATGGAAACTTGGATAAATGAGAGCCTTCACATGTGTTAAATGTAATAATGTCTTATTTTTTCTTTTATTTCCTCCAACACTAACATTTGTTGTTTTTTTCAGATGCAGTCTTTAAACATGCATCATTAAAGACCAGAAACAAGACAGAAGACAACTTTCATAGAAGTCCAGCTGAATAATCAAGGTAATTCATGATCACTTAATGCTGTAAAAAGTGTCTCATGCCTGGACATCTTGCTGTTCATATCAAGCCAGTGTGTGAATTCATCTCAAAGTACCACATCTCAACTACACACACTCACTTTTTCACATTGATCTAACAACTGTTCCCTGTTACAGAATATGTAATATAACGTTAAAAGAATTAAAGTTGTGAAAATCTTATAATTTAGGAAAATATATTTCTACTGTATTGCTCACATCTACCCTCTCTATTTGTTTGTGTTTATTTAGTGTTGTTGAATTTTGGTGTAAGACTTGATTTAGAGCCTTTTATTGCAATAATAAAACATCCATCCATCCATTTTCTTCCGCTTATCCGGGGTCGGGTCGCGGGGGTAGCAGCCTAAGTAGGGAGGCCCAGACTTCCCTCTCCCCAGCCACTTGGAGCAGCTCCTCTGGGGGAATCCCAAGGCGTTCCCAGGCCAGCCGAGAAACATAGTCCCTCCAGCGTGTCCTGGGTCTTCCTCTGGGTCTCCTCCCGGTGGGACATGCCCGGAACACCTCACCAGGGAGGCGTCCAGGAGGCATCCTAACCAGATGCCCGAGCCACCTCAACTGGCTCCTCTCGATGTGGAGAAGCAGCGGCTCTACTCCGAGTCCCTCCCGGATGACTGAGCTTCTCACCCTATCTCTAAGGGAGAGTCCAGCCACCCTGCGGAAAAACTCATTTCAGCCGCTTGTATCCGAGATCTCGTTCTTTCGGTCACAACCCAAAGCTCATGACCATAGATGAGGGTGGGAACGTAGATCGATCGGTAAATTGAGAGCTTTGCCTTTTGACTCAGCTCCCTCTTCACCACGACAGACCAGTACAGGGCCCCTTTACAAAGGTTTGCCTGGGGCCCCAAAATGTCTAAGTCCGCCACTGGATGCAGCCCCTGAATTGAGACACAGCCATGGTGTGGGGAACCGGGATTCGAACCGCCAACCTTCTGATTGGGGGACGACTACCATTACCACCATGCCACAGCCACCCGTAAATTGGAAGCTGAAATAATGTCTACACATACCTGAGATAACATACCCATTCTATGTAAATTGACGAAACAACACATCTCAGCTCAACAGTAGGGGGTTTGTTAAGGTCTTTGTTACTCTAATTCACAGAAGCAGCTACTCTGTTCTCAACAGGTGTGAACTGTCTTGGAATCAGATTTAAAGCTGCATTATATGTCTTTGAAAGTTGAAACCTGAGGCCCCCCCTCGGTTAAGAGAAGGCTTTTCCCTTTTAACATACACAGCTTCTTTCACCCCCCTCTCAAACCATCTGTGCTCTCTGTCCAAAATGTGCACATTCTGGTCCTCAAATGAGTGTCCCTTGTCCGTGAGGTGGAGGTGAACAGCTGAGTTTTGTCCAGAAGAGGTGGTTCTCCTGTGTTGGGACATTCGTCTGTGAAGAGACTGTTTAGTTTCCACATAGAGGTCTGGACAGTCCTCGCTGCACTGGACCGCATAAACTACACCACTCTGTTTGTGTGTAGGTTGATGGGGATTTTAAACCCCTGTTACCTTAATAAAAACCACACAAAGATAAACAAGAGAACAGTGTTAAATCAGACAAACAACTTTGCAAAGGGGAAGGGCTTTTAATGTCTTTTGAAACTTAGTTTGGTCTCAAATACATTGTCCTGCACAATTCCAAATTGTACTGGACATGACAAGCTATTTAAACAAGAAGCAGGTGGAGTTTGACAAGCTCTGACGTCTTACAGATAAAACAAACAAGTCATGGTTCTGATCAAACAAGAACATCTAGTCCAAACATTTGTCAAGGCTAGAAGACTGTCTTTTCTGTATCAGAGAAAAAGCAAACAACATGTTTGTACTATCAAATATAAGTGTTTAAAGGGAACAGAGAATATTTGATATAAGTGAGCTGGGTTATAATTATTGGGTCAGAGTAATTAGTTTTAGATGATAAATATTGAACATCTCCATCATAGGTATTTTGTCCTTAGGGTGCACCAGTCTCTAACTGAGAGTCCTGCTGGGTTTGAAATGTACTGGGATGTTGTGTTTGTTGAAAATCCTTCTGAAATTCTCTGATAGTCCAGCCACATAAGGGGTGACAATGTTTTTTCGTCTGTTGTCCTTTTTCTGATCATTATTGTGTTTTGTCGACTTCCTCGCTGACTTGAGAAAGGCCCAGTTAGGATATCCACATGTTTGGAGAGATTTTTTGATGTGTTTATGTTCCTTTTCCTTCCCTTCTGTCTTTGTGGGGATGTGTTGGGCCCGATGCTGTAAAGTTCTGATGACAGAAAGTTTGTGTTCCAGTGGATGGTGAGAGTCAAACAGAAGATACTGGTCCGTGTGGGTTGGTTTTCTGTAAACTTCAATGTTGAGGCTGTCCTCTCTTTCCATGTGGACCAAACAGTCCAAAAAAGGCAGCTTGTTGTCGTTTGCATCCTCTCTGGTGAACTTGATGTTGTTGTCGACCGAGTTAATATGTCTGGTGAACGCTTCTACATCCTTGGTTTGGATTTGGACCCAGGTATCATCCACATATCGGAACCAATGGCTTGGAGTTGTTCCCTCATAGGAGTTTAGGGCTCTCTGTTCCACTTCCTCCATGTAGAGGTTTGCAACAATGGGTGACACTGGGGATCCCATGGCATAGCTGTGCTTCTGTCTGTAAAAACTGTTGTTAAACTTGAAATATGTGGTGGAGAGGCAGAGATCCAGCAGGGTGCAAATATGGTCTGGGGTAAAGTTGGTCGTTTTGTCCAAATCCTTGTCTTGTAGAAGTCGTTTTTTGACGGTTTCTACTGCTTCAGAAATGGGTATGCACGTGAAAAGAGAAGTCACATTATACGATACAAGAGTTTCTCCCGGGTCTAGCTTCAAATGTTGAACTTTGTTGGCAAAGTCAATGGAGTTCTTTATATGATAAGGGTATTTCCAACAAGAGGAGCTAAAATACCAGCCAGATGTTTAGCAACATTGTATGTAACTGAGTTCATGCTGCTGATGATGGGTCTGCAGTGTATCTTCTTTCTGTATTTTTGGAAGTCCATAAAGACAGGGAGTGGCTTCCCCCGGGTATAATCTATAACACAAATATCCAGTGATTATTTTCTCCTTTTTGAGTTTTTGCAGGTAATCTGTGACTTTCTTTTTAAAGTTGCTAGTTGGGTCCCTCTTCAGGTGCTCATAGGTGTTCCTGTCGCTCAGTACTGTAGTGTGGTTATTTTCTTCTGGTAATCAGACGTGTTGAGGACTACTGTGCATCTTCCTTTGTCCGCTGGTAAAATGGTGATGTTTTGGTCCTGGCTGAGTGATGTTATAGCTTTCCTTTCCTGTGGTGTAAGATTTGAAGGAGGCAGTTTGGCACTGGAGAGGGTAGCTGATATTTTCGTTCGGAGTTGTTCTGCCTGTTTCTGTCAAATTGTTGTTCCTAATTGCAGATTCAGTGGCTTTGATTAGTTCCACAACAGGTATTTCATGTGGGGAGATTGCAAAATTCAGTCCTTTAGCCAACACGTTTTTCTCAGGTTGTGTCAAAGTCCTGTAAGACAAATTTTTAACCCACTGTTCCTGAGTATTTGTGTTGGCGACAACCTCCTTATCTTGACTGATGATTTGTGATGAGAGGAGAACGCTCTCTGTTGTAATTTTAGAAACTTACTTTTTTGGCGTTCCTTGCTTTTTTGATGCTGTGATAGTTGAGCCTTTTCAACAAAACAAGATGCTTCTTCCAACAGAGGTAGTGGTAGAAGAGTAGACAGTTTCTGGAAGGTCTGATCCATTTTGAGTGAGAGAGCTTCAATGGTGAAGTGGATTTTTCTTATTCTCTCACAGAGCAGCTTGTTTTGAGCTTTAAGGAGGATTCCTTCAGCTCTATGTCCTTTGATTGTGGAGATGAGTTTTAAACTGCTGGGGGTGAGTTTTTCATGTCTGCATCTCAGACTAAAACGAAGATTGTTCCTGTAGTCTGCAAACTTCCTTGCCATCTTCTCAAATAAGTTAGAGAAAGATTCTATTTTACTTTAAATAGATAATAAATAAATAAAACCTCAGTCAAGAAGAATTCTGTATATAGTTAAGATGTGTGGTAACACCCAGGGTGAATATTTTTAGCCATGGCTTTGATGTTACGACTTTATACTTTTCCTCACACCATTGATTTTTAAAGCTTTGTAACATAATAATAGGAGTTTGAAAGCACGAGTTGTGAAAATAATTGAATCCATAAACAAAATCTAGCTCTTCTCTTGTTCAATGTGAAAAATATGTGGAACTGAGACTTGTACAGAAAAAGTCAAGGCCTCCAATTTAACGCAGGTCACAGCAGGGAGCGTGCCCCAAGGGTTGTGGCACTTGTTTGTAGTGTGACAGACATCTGTGTTGATACAAATTGAACTGTTTTCTTCATCTCTTTATATGAGCAATCACAAAAAACCCCACTACTCAACTTTCATCTGCTGTGTGTAAAAATACACACTGGTTTGTGAAAAGAAGTCTTTTACCTTTGTCTCTATTTTGTGCGCTGACATTCAGTGACAGAGTTGGGGGGTAGTTGATACAAGAAATAAGTGTTTCATGCAGGTAAATACCAAGAATGATTTGTGTGCACACTGCTAGACATTATATTACATTTACTGACTACAATCAAATGTACGTTATTTATTCTCTCAGTTTGGAACTAAATATCTGGATGGAAAGACAATCATTTAAAATAAAAGAACACTGCAAACTTCATGTAGTGAACTCTTTCCTTGAGATAACACCATGGCACCAGAATAAATTAAATAATTTGAGCATGTGTTGCTTATGTTGGCTGTTACAGTATTTGTTCTTAGCAAACACTGATGAAGAACTAAATCTCATAGCATAGTTTTACAGCGGATCTGAAGAAACTGGCTGTAGATGCCATATGTCCACCCAGATCCAGCGGTCCACTCCGTCCTCCTGAGCAGCAGGACCACCTGAATGTTGGGCAGAACTCCTCCCTGAGCGACGGCCACCCCTCTCAGCAGCTGGATGAGCTCCTCATCATTGCAGACAGCCAACTGAAGGTGTCGGGGAATGATCCTGGTCATCTTGTTGTCATGAGCCACGTTTCCTGCCAGCTCCAGGATCTCAGGAGTCAGTCACTTGAACACCTCCACCAGGTAGACAGAGATGCATCCACAGCACCTCCTTTTACAACTCATTTGGGATTTTGGGCTGTATTTGAGCTAATATTTGAGCTTTGAGATGTGAATAAGCTGCTCCCGGTTGTAAGAACAATTTTGTTGACATGATCACGCTTCATAACAAATGTCCAAACGTAAAAAGGTTTCAGTAAAAATCCTTCCAGCTGTACAGCATACGATTTTAGAGGAAGTTTTTATTTGATAAAAGCCATTTACAGCCAGAAAAAAGAGGAAATAAAGTTTTCAAAAGCAACATCCCAGAATGAAAGTAACATAGACGAGATGGTCGGGGAAGCTCAGTCCTAACCTCCTTCTACAGGTGTGCAGTGGAGAGCATCCTGTGCTCCAGCATCAACGTGTGGCATGGAGCTCTGCACAGCTGCAGAAAGAAAAGCTTTGCAGAGAGTGGTGAAGGCTGCACAGAAGTTTGTTGGAGTCAGACTCCCCACTATCACAGACATTTACCTCTAGATGCAGGAAGAAGTCCACCTGCATCATGAAGGACCCCACTCACCCAGCCCACTCCCCTCAGGAAGTAGGTTAAGGAGCAATAAGTGTAGAACCACTAGACTGAGGAACAGCTTCTACCCTAAAGCTGTTAGACTCATAAATATCTAACCAGGATAATCACTGTGAAAAATCACATTATGTTGCTGCTGATCTGTTTCATGTTGCTGTGTTCATTCATGCACATCCTCTCACACAGAATCATGTTTGTGCTGCTGTTCGACGTAATGTTTTTATGCAAGCGCTTAGTGTGCATTTAGCTGATGTTTTTCTTAGTTCATATCTTAGATCTTATTAATGTTGTTCTTTTACATTTTATTGTTGGATGTAACTGGGACCCTGTGTACATAATCTCGTTCCACCACATGTACCACATGGATGCAAATGACAAACAAATCTCTCTGACTGACTCGGAACTTGCAGCCACCTTGAGCGGCACAATTCACCATGAAATTTACCATGAAATATTAATTCATCCAGCTCCGTTTGCTTCATTGTGAATTAATCAATTCCACTTGGTTAATAGGAGACTACTAAAATCACTAAAAGTCCACTCCAAAATTTCCTGGTTACCTACAACAACTCACCACACCGCATGCAGTGTTTCTCCTCGGTCACTTGCCTTGGCAGGGCGCTCATGTCTGAATTTTTTTTTTTTTTTTTTTGTGGATGGAGTGAAAAGAGGAGGGGTTGACATCAAGGTTTACATTTTTTATTTATTTTTGCCTGGCTCTGGTCGCAGCGGCAACTTCTCTCCTTTCCTCCCCCGTTTTTCCCTCCCCCTGCTTGGCTCTTTGTCTTGTCTGCAAATCCTCAGCACTCATCTCTCGAACGCAAAGTGATTATGGATCTGGTATCATGGTCGATCAACTCTATTAACAAGATTTTTTTCTACAAAGTGACAAGGTCCGGGAGAGCCATCTTGCCCGTCACAGACACAATCTGGGGTATACGTCATGGATTCCTGGGGGGATTGGAATGTGATGTGTCTGTCAGTCCTATCTGTGGAGGATGTCGAAGATATGTATATAATTGGATTCATGATAGCTGGTGCTTTGCTGTTTGGCATATGTGGAGCACTGTTCTATCGGAAAATGAGGAAGACTTCAGAGGCAATTAATGCCATGTCGAAGCTCCAGAGTCAGAGTGCGTGTTTGATCCATGCCGTGACATCAATAAATCAGCTGCTTTACAAGCTTAACCGGAAGGTGGAGGCAATCTCTGAGAATCGCAGACTACCCGCATGGTTTGGGACTCGTCAGCGAGGTGGAATCAATCTAGATGAGGATTCATAGCTTGGATCAGTGGAAAGATTCCCACAATTGGATCATATTGGATTTAAGGCTGCAGAAAAAGTAAACTGTCTGCCTGAAGGAAAACAATAATTATGCTTATCTCAAATCAGACTCCCCAAACAGCCTTAGAAGGGCTGACTATCAAACTTGTCCTGGGTCATGAGTAACTGAGGACAACAACTGCATCTATCGCAAACCCCCCCCCCCTCACCGAGAACTTTCTGTGAGCGCTTATCAGAAACGCTGGCTGGAAACATCATCAGAACTGTGGCTGATCTGAACAAGGCTTATGGACTAATCTCACCGCCTGGACCTCAAATGCATATGTAATTTGTCTTAACTGTGCTTGCTGGTAGAGTTTTTTTGATGTCTCAAATCGTGTCCTAATAGACAAGATGTAATAATAATAATAATAATAATAAACTTTATTTGTATAGCAATCCTTCCTACAATGCCTTGCATTGACCAAGGTGCTTAACAGGATAAAAATATGAATAAACTGGAACAATAAATCAGTGAAAATAGAATAAAAAACAACAGTAATAAAAGTAGGCAATGGAAATAAAAAATGCTACATACTAAAATACCAAAAGTAATAAAAGTTACACACTGAAAGCTTTTTTGAACAAGTGGGTCTTCAGTCTGGTTTTGAACAGAGTCAGATCAGAGGTGGCACGCAGCTCAAGGGGGAGGCTGTTCCAGGCTTTTGGGCCGGCAACAGAAAATGACCGGTCTCCCCATTGTTTGTACCTTGAGCGAGGCACCTCCAGCAGGTGTTGACTGGCAGATCGTAAAGCTCTGCTGGGCTGATGGACTTTCAAAAGTTCTGAGATGTACAGAGGTGCAAGTCCATTCAGAGCTTTGAAAACAAACAGCAGCAGCTTGAACTGTATCCTGAACTGAACCGGGAGCCAGTGTAGAGAGGACAGGACAGGAGTGATGTGTTCATATTTTCGTGTGTTGGTCAAAAAGCGCGCGGCAGAGTTCTGTACAAGCTGTAAACGGGAGATGGAGGATTGATTAATACCAACATACAAAGCATTACAATAGTCAAGTCTGGAGGTCACAAAGGCATGGATGGCCTTCTCCAGATCACCACGGCTGAGAAATGACTTGACTTTGGAGAGCAGACGGAGCTGGAAAAAGCTGGTCTTGACAACAGAACTGATCTGTTTATCAAACTTTAAGTTGGAGTCAAGCTGCACTCCAAGATTTCTGACCACCGGGTTGAAGTGGGGGAGGGGAAAACCAACACTGGGACTGGGAAGGATGTTGCTGGTGTCATTAGCCGTGTTTCCATCAAGGTTTCTAGCTGCGCATTTTGAAGTATCGCAGCAGAAAAGCTTAATGGAAACGGCAAAATCCGTATTTACTTTCTCAAGTTCGCCAAAAAGTTTATACGCTCGCTTGAGGTGGTTTTTGGGATCTGCGAAAATGAGCAGATGCGCAAAACGACAGATGGAAACACATTTGCCGACTCGTGCTGCCGTAGCGAACATTCACGTCACGTGACTGATCAGCTGTTTCCGCTCCGGACAACATGTAACATCGCTAAAACTAGTTGGCATGACAGAATAAATACAACTCGCCCGATAGCAACACGTACCTGAAATATTCTCTCCATTTTGATGAGATGTGTGGCCGGGTTCTGTTTTCAACCGCTACTTCCTGTTTACTGTAGACATGCGCAGTGCTGACGTCTGACGTAATGACGCTGACGTCTGACGTAATGACGCTGACGTCTGACGTAATGACGCTGTGCGCGGCTTGGAAGAAGCGCTTCAAGCCAGTAGATGGAAACACTTCTGATCTGCATTAATTTGTATTTACATATTTGCGAGGTAGCTCAAAATTCGAAATGAAAATGGATGGAAACACAGCTACTGGGTGCACCAAATAAAATGCATTCAGTTTTATCTGTGTTTAGGTGGAGGAAGTTTTGAGACAGCCAGTACTTAATGTCATTTAAGCAGTTGACAAGAGTGTTTGAACTGAGTGAGGGGTTGGGAGTGACTGGCAGATAGATTTGTAAATCGTCTGCATACATGTGAAAAGCCAGATTATGACGTGCAATGATTGATCCTAATGGCAGCATGTAAAGAGAAAAGAGGACTGGCCCCAGAATGGATCCCTGTGGTACGCCAGAGGTCAGAGGGGTTGATGAAGAGGAGGACAGATCGCCTATCATGACAGAAAAGGTTCTCCCAGTCAGGTAAGATTTGAACCACTCAAGCACAGCTCCCTGGAGGCCAACCAGCTGAGACAAGCGGTTGATTAGTACCTGATGGTCAACGGTGTCAAAAGCTGCTGAGAGGTCTAACATCACCAGCAGAACAGGGTTTTTTGCATCCAGGGACAGAAGAATGTCATTCTGCACTTTGAGCAGTGCAGATTCAGTACTGTGACGAGCTCGAAAACCTGACTGAAATTTTTCAAACAGGTTGTTGTGCTCAAGAAAAGATTGAAGTTGAGTAAAAACAATCTTTTCCAGGACCTTTGATAGAAATGACAGATGGGAAACTGGTCTGAAATTAGAGAGAGCTGTAGGATCTAGGCCTGGTTTTTTGAGAAGAGGCCTGACCACAGCGTGTTTGAAAGCAGATGGCACATAACCTGAAATTAGACAGCTGTTAATAAATGACAAAACACAAGGACCAATTACATCAAAGGACTGTTTGAATATTTTTGATGGAATGATGTCCAGAGAACAGTTTGTTGGTTTTATCTGCTGAACCACCTTGGTGAGGTTTGTGAGACCAGGTCTATCTAATGTCATCACAAACAGTAGCCATTGCCCCAGGGTGTTATTTAATACAATCAACTCTGTTTTAAATCCACCCACCTCAGTCTTACCTGATGCCTCAGCCTCCACCTGTGAGAACTTTCTATCATTTTTTATTGATAAAGTTGCATCAGTTAGACAAGCCACAGGTGCACCTGCTACTTCTGTTTCTGAGTTTTCACCTATCTCTGCTGGTTCTGCTTTATTCGAACAGTTTGAACCAGTGTCATATTCCCTCTTGGACAAAATAGTTAAATCTGTTAAACCCACTAACTGCCCCACTGATTTCATCCCCACTAGATTATTGAAAGAGGTATTTAATATTATTGGTCCTTATCTTCTTGCTTTTTTCAATTCATGTCTGTCCCTTGGAGTTGTGCCTTCTGCTTTTAAACATGCAACAGTCCGCCCCCTTCTCAAAAAAACAAATCTTGATCCCTTGGTTTTATCTAATTTTAGACCCATTTCTAATTTACCCTTCCTCTCCAAAGTTTTAGAAAAAATCGTTCTTATGCAAATTCAGCCTTTTTTGGAAAAAAGCACACTCCTTGATAAATTTCAATCTGGTTTTAGATCCCGGCATAGCACAGAATCTGCATTGCTGAGAGTTCATAACGACATAGCTCAGTCAGTTGACTCTGGATGCCCAGTAGCTCTGGTGCTTCTCGACCTCACAGCAGCCTTTGACACTGTGGACCACTCTGTCCTTCTGTCTCGCCTCCATGATTTTGTTGGGATTCGTGGCACGGCCCTGAAGTGGTTCACGTCCTATTTATCTGATAGGACTTTCTCTATCTTGCTCAATGGCTACTCTTCCTCTACAGCCCCTCTTCTGTGTGGGGTGCCCCAGGGTTCCATTTTGGGCCCTCTGCTCTTTTCCTTGTACCTGTTGCCACTTGGATCTATTATAAGACAACACAATGTCAACTTTCATTTTTATGCAGATGATTTGCAGATCTATTTACCATTAAGGCCTGGATCCAGTAACCCAATGTGTTCTCTCTTTGACTGCATCTCTGAAATCAAACATTGGCTAAACAATAACTTCCTATTTTTAAATGACAGTAAAACAGAATGGATTTTATTTGGTAACAAAGATGCAACTGGCCTGGGAAATGTGAATATTAACTTCAGTGACAGTGTGAAAAACCTTGGAGTGACCTTTGATAAGGCTTTACATTTTGACAAACACATCGCCTCTGTTGTCCGGTCTGGATTTTTTTATTTACGTCTTTTAAAAAAGGTCAAACCCTTTTTAAACCGTTGTGACTTGGAGAAGGCTGTTCATGCTTTTATCAGTTCTAGGCTCGATTATTGTAACGCTCTGTATGTTGGTGTGCCTCAGTCAACACTGAGCCGCCTCCAGCTTGTTCAGAATGCAGCAGCTCGCCTTTTAACCAACACTCCTAGATGGGACCACATCACACCTGTTTTATTCTCACTACATTGGCTTCCTGTCCGTTTTAGGATAGATTTTAAACTTTTATTATTTGTTTTTAAAGCTCTGAATGGCCTCGCTCCTACTTATATAACGGAGTTGTTAAGTTTCCCCGCCCGCTCCAGGTCTCTGAGGTCAGATAGCCAACTCTTGCTCTCTGTTCCACGGACAAAATATAAACGTTGGGGTGACCGTGCCTTTTCTGCGGCCGCACCTCGACTCTGGAATACACTCCCACTTGAGCTACGCCAGATTACTGAACTTGGCCCTTTTAAATCAAAGCTTAAGACTTTTTTATTCAAACTGGCTTTTAGTAATTAAATATGTGGTGACATTTCTGGTTTTATTTTTGCTTTTATGTTGTGTTTTTCTTGATTTTTAATCTGTCTTTTTAAGTACTGCACTGTTTTTTGTTAAGCACTTTGGTCACCACCACCGTGGTTATGTAAAGTGCTATATAAATGAATAAATGAAATGAAGTTGGTCAAAAACAGCTGTGGTTATTGCAGACGCACATGATTGGACAGTGTTTGATGGGCTGACAATGTTCTGCCTGATAGAGTCTATTTTGTTGACAAAATAGCTCTGAAAGTCGTCACAGGTAGACTGAGTGGCAGTTTTCAGAACATTGACAGATGGATTGATGACAGACTGGAGTGTGTTGAATAGTGTCCTCGGCCGGTTGGAGCTGGAGGAGATTAAATTGGAGAGGTACTGTGATTTGGCCTGCTTCACAGCATTTTGATAATCACAGAGACAGTCTCTCAGTATTCCCTGGGATACATGAAGCCGGTCCCGCTTCCATTTTCACTCTGCTTTTCTGCAACGTTGTCGAAGAGCCCGCGTCGTTTCGTTGAGCCATGGTGAAGGTCTGTTTTTTGAAGATGCCTGTTTGAGAGGAGCGATGGAGTCCATGATCGTTGTGCAGGTGTGATGGAAGGAGGTGATGAAGTCCTCAGGATGTAGAGAAGGGTCCGGGCTGATAGCAAAGCATAAGTCAGTGCTCTTGAAGGCATCAGTGAACTGACTTTGGGAGGATGGGGTGATGGAGCGGCAGAGATGTGCTGGGAGAACAGCTTTTGATGCAAGAGGGGTGGAAAATTCAAATAATATGGGAAAGTGGTCCGAAATACAGGTGTCCAGGATCTCCACAGCAGATATGTGAAGGCCGTGGGAGATGATTAGGTCCAGTGTATGACCCTGGCTGTGGGTGGCCCCCGAGACAGACTGCGACAGGTTAAAAGAGTCCAGAAGGTCCTGAAACTCATATCCAAGTTGATTACTTGAGCAACAGGTGTGCACGTTGAAATCTCCACAAAAGAGCAGCGAGTCAAATTTTGGCAGCAGGTCAGCCAGTAGTTCTGAAAACTCACTGAGAAATTCTTTATTGTATTGTGGAGGCCGATAAAAGAGGCCACATAGCAGAGGTTTAGGAGATTCCAGCACAAAAACCATTATTTCAAAGCTGTTATAGTTTTTCTGAGGCAACAAACGGCATTTGAACGCCTCATTGAAGACTGCAGCCAGCCCCCCCCCCTCTTCCAGCCCCACGCGGTGCGCTCAGGTGGGAGTAGCCATTTGGAAGGAGTTCAGAGAAGCAGCTGTTGTCTCCTGTTTTCTGCCAGGTTTCAGTAATCAGAAACAGATCCAGACGATGAGTTGAGATCAAATCACTTAATATAAAAGTTTTATTAATAATAATAATAATAATAATTAATTCAATTTATAACGCACTTTTCATTACTGAAAATCTCAAAGTGCTACACATATATTGAATGCTACACACATTCATAAACCGGTGGCGGCAGACTACCATGCAAGGTGCTTTCCAGTCCTACCGGGAGCAACTCAGGGTTAAGTGTCTTGCCCAAGGACACAACGACACATGGTGCGGGTCCCGGGAGTCGAACCGCCAACTTTCCGATCGGGAGACGACTGCCATTACCACTACACCACGGCCGCCCGTGATCGTTAGTGATCGTTCTGGCGTTAAACAGTGTTGCACATACTGGAACACAGCCAGTTACGTTACTCTCAGCTCGAGCGAGCGGGCAGAGTTCTGTTTAACGCAGCCTCGCTTATTTGTCCTTACGGGAGAACAAGATGGATACTGATCGCTGACGTCATGATTGACAGCAACAAGGCATCTATGGCGACGAGCGAAGGAACGACGGACATCAAAGACGCTGAATTCAGGAGGTAAATCAGCCGTCGCCGTGTTGTGAGACGAGAGATACTTTTTAAATCTCACCAGCACGCTTGCTCTCGTTCCGCGTCTTCTGCGTCGCTTGTTGCGTGGCAACGTGGTCGCGTTGCTTTGTAGGTACGCTGGTACAGACGCCAAGAAAGGTGGAGGTGGAGGAGGCTTAAAATGTCCATATTTGCCAGTATTCGGTGTGTTGATCAGCGAGTCTTGGAGACTTAGAAGAGTTGAGCGATCATAGACCAGAAGCGAGGATGCATCGTCGATGAAAAAAAGGCAGAAGATGAACAGCAGTAGAAAGTTCAGGAGAGGGGTTAGATAGCAAGCCGTAACAATAGGCGCCATCTTGGATGAGTGAAAGATAGAAAGAGTGAAAGATGTGAAAGATATTTTTTGTGATACCACCATCTACCCTCATGGTTCTTCCCCCTTTTCATATCTAAGATTATCTTTCTGATAAGGAAGAGATGGCTGTACTGATAACCAGCTGCAGCTTTGTACACTTAGTCCAGCTCTAGGATGACTGTGCATACATATTCCCATTGTACCTTGGTGCAATGTCAATAAAGATATTCTGATTCTGATTCTGACACCTCTGTGTTGCATGCTACCATAACGCTACGTTTGTGTCGACAGTTGTCGACTGGGGTGGGGTGTTGAGATGTGTGAGGGAAGTGAGGTGTGTTCTATTCACACAAGGAGAACTGCTGATTAAACTTCTTGCTGTGCCATGCTCTCTAAAATGGTCATTGAATCAAGTGTGTAGGTACACAACACATCAATGTTTAAATAAAACATCAGAATGCAGGAAATGACATATACTTTATTTAAATATTTCTGGGAGAGGACCCCCAGACAACCCCACCAGTGTGTCCCCCGATGCCAATGTCACAAAGCATTGTTGCCATTGCAGTGACTCTTAACACAACTGGAGAACAGCTGTGATGCATGAGGCTGCACTGACAACATGATACAATGAAAATAAAATGATGAAATGTGAATCAGTACGAGTTTGAATCAACACATTGCAAATCACTGCAAATTGCACAATAAAGCTCAAGCAAGATAGTTATTTAGACTCATTTTACTACGGTACTTGATAAGAAATTGATCAAACATAGGCCTTGTTTTAACACTGAAACATGTTCGTCAAATAAAGCACAAAAAAGAGGCTTAGTGAAAACTAATGTCAGCAGCAGATGTGTTTAATAACTCATCAGTGAGCAGATTAAATGTACATTTTCATAATTATAGGGAATAAAACACAAGTTTACATTTTCCTAGGAAAGTTATTGTCTCTTAGCACATGTTCTTTAAGCACAATGTCCATCACAGTTGTCACCAGTTACTGCAGTTCTTCTGAACACGCGATGCAGCTAAAAAGAAAACAATACTAGGAAATAAAATCAGAAGAAGTGCTGTTCTCATTAAGAAACAGAAAAAGGGAATCTGTTCTGCATACACAAACATAACTTCACTATTGATGCATGTGTGCACCAACAAACTGATGCTGACTTAAAAAAAAACTGATCGGATTTTATTGGAACTAAAACTTAATAAACGGATACACCTAGATTTAATAACAAAACTGCATTGGTTCACAGCTGCTTAATCAATAAAATCATATTGTGCATGCCCATGAATCAATATAAATCAATTTAGCTTTACATATATAGTGTATATGTGCATGAATGGTGCACATTCATAATACAACCACACTGTGAGTATTGTC
>JBBPBX010012527.1:0-11101 GCA_038048925.1 Garcialebias charrua
AATGAGATGGGGATGAGTAGCCTGTGAGTAGTGCGTATACATCTAAAGTTCATTCCTTTTAATAAAACAAACTTGGGTCTAACTCGTCTGCGTTTCCATTTTGATGTGAAGCTGCACAATTCAGGACTGAGCTGCTTTAAAAAAAATCTCAGCAGTACACAGCTTCTTACCTTCAGAAATGGTTTTCATGATGTGCAAAAAGCACATGAGGAGACTGCGGGTCTCGGCCTGGTCCAGCTTGTCACAACGGGAACCGTAGCCGATCAGAGACTGGGGGCGGGCAAACTAAAGTCCGACAGCAAGACAGAAAAGCATCTTTCTCGTTCTACAATGTTTGTGCTATTTCAACAATTCATATATCAAAACATTCAGCTCTTTCAGGACAATCCTGCTATTTTGGTAATGGTGCAACTTTAGCTTTTTCAAATAGTTTGCCTTTTCTGCCACTTTTTAGTAGTTTTTGGTTTTTTCCTCATAGAAAATGTATTGAGCTCATTTTAAATCCTTCAAATCTTTAGATCTGTTTTAAAAAATGTACGGCTCCTTTCATATTTTGTTCTGGTTCAGCTTCTTTCAGCTTCCTTGTGCAAATGTAAACTTTTTTCCAGCTACTTCCAGCTAATTTCGCTGTTTTGTGCTCCTTTTAGATTCTTTCAGCTAACTACAACATTTTTGTGCTTTTTCTAACTTCTTTCTGTTGATTTCAGCTTGCAATGCTCATTTCAGCTTATGTATGCAAGTTTCAGCTTTTTCTGCTATTTCAGCTACAATTTAGCTGTTTTATGCTTTTTTTAAAGCTTTTTCAGCTAATTCCACATTGTTTGCACTCATTTAAACTTTTTTCAGCCTAATTAAGCAAACATGTGCTCTCTACACTTACTTTTTGTAATTTCAGCTTCTGTATGCCCTTTTTAAATACTTTTCAGCAGTTTTCTTTTTCTCGCTAATTTCAGCTTTTTTCAGGTAATTTCCACTTTTTGTGCTCATTTCTGCTTATTTCAGTCAAGCTGGACAAACGTGTTCTGCTTTCTTCTGCTAATTGAAATGTGTTCTAACTTTTCAACTAGCCTTTTAGCATTTTTTGTTGTTGCTAATTTCTGCTTTTTTCAGATACATTAAAATATTTTATGTAAATTTCGGCTACTTTCAGCCTAATTAACTTTTGTATACTAATTTCAGCTTCTTATGCTCTTTTCAGCTTTTTCCTGCTCTTTCAGCTATTATTTAACTCTTCTGAAGCTAATTTAACTTTTTCAGCAAATTCCACATGTTTAGCTCATTCCAGTTCTTTACAATTCCTTCTGGTAGTTTAAGCTTCTTTTTGTCTTTTCATCTATTTTTCGTTGCTAATTTCAGCTTTTTAAAGCTAATTTTCTCATTTATGTGTTCATTTCTGCTTATTTAAACCTAATTCAGCAATAAATTGTTCTTCCAGCTTTCTTCTGCTACTTTAGGCTTGTTCTTCCATTTCAGCTACATTTCAGCAGGTTCTTTGGCTAGGTTCAACTGTTTTTCAGCAAGTCCTTCTGTGATAAGCATTCACACTGAATTTTCACATGAAATGCAATTTCTCTAGTCGTACTTTATTTTTAAGGAGCTAAACTTCATTTTAATTGTGTGATCAGAGGACAAAATGTAGCAGGCATCAAGACACACTACAGCAATAAACACTGTCTGAAAGTCATGTCTGAAGTAAATAGACTAAATAAATCATCTACTGTGCGTCAGGTTTTCTGCTAATATCTCTTTGGCAATCGCCTTAGTGTAACTAAAATACTATCTTATGTATCAAACTGTGTTATCTTTGCTACTTTTCACAGAATCAGCTAAAAAAAAAAAGGAACAAATTATGTTGTTCTGGCAGACTATTTTCACAGAGTGCCAAAAGATTTTATCTGAATGTGTTATTAATTTTCAATTTTCTGTAATGTGTTAAGACAACACCAGTCTGTCCTTTGTGTTTGTTTTCTTGTACAGTGACAAAGTATCTCGTCTAATTTTTACTTGACGATTTAAAGGCCTGATAGGTGGTTTAACAAACAAAATAAGCATCCCTCTGAAAATGGTCAGGTACTGGAATGAAACTGAATAACAAAATCTGCCAAAAATCAGTTAGAATTTTATTTTTTTGACCTTCAGAAATTAATTTAAAAACCTCTGGCTCCTTGGGAGCAAAATGTGGAGACTGGACTGCAGCACAGCATAAGATGCCATTTTACCACATAAAATAATATATCTTTAACAGAATTTATTTGATTACTTTTAGATAAAAATGTTCCCCAGTATCAAACACAAATAATGTTATGGGATTAAACAAACACATACTTTAAACATTCAGGTTTCAGTCAGTTTAGCAGAGTAAATGGCTAAATATTATATTTGAGTAGGCGTACAGAATATACCCCAAAAAAAATTATTCTATTTTTTTAAATATTAGAGTAAACACAAGTATCTAAAATGGGCTTTTTACTAGCCTGGCCCTCGCCATTCCTACGCAGCTCCGCTCAATTCTCATTTCCCTTCACTAAGCGAAGTGAAGGACATGGGTCTGGTATCAACCAGGCTAGCTTTTTACTATTTTCTCCTTTTTAAAGGCAACCATGATTGAATGTACATGGTTGGTGCATACAAATGATTTTTAGCTTCATACAAATAACCTGTTTGCTCCTTTTCTGCCAGAGATCACATGGAGTGTGTGATTAAAGGTCCACTGACATCATCTTACAAATTTGCATGAAATGATAGAAGATATATGTATTTTATCATTCAACTATGTTCGTTTTTGCAAACAAAATGATAAATTAATGAAAATTCAAACTGAATTTAAAAATAAAAACAGCTTTTCTCTATGAAAAATCCGACTACAAGCGAATGCAACATTTGTGACGTAGGAGAAAGAACGTCTTTAGAACGCCCCATATAAATATTCATGGCGAACAAGAAATAAAACAACAAAATTATCAATCTAAGTTAAGATTTGAGCTATTTGTCTTTAGTTTTGGAAGCAGGAAGTTAGATGAGCAGAAACAGCAGGTTCTAATTTAGGTCTGCACCCGTATGTATTTGACTCTTACCTGTTCAGGAAACAGGGAGCTCAGTCCGAGGGGAGGCAGCTTTATTTATTCCATTTTTGACGAAGGTCTTACATCTTTTGGGAAAGTGAAAAGGCTCACTTGTTCACTGATGATATTAGAACACCCAAATGCGACACACCGAACCGGCATTTTTCAAGTTATACAAAAAAAAAAGGCAATCTGGCAGAGAATGTGTTATGCGTTAATGGCAGACGAAAACTGAAGGTCCTGGGGCCTCATGTATCAACCATGCGTGCGCACAAAAACATTGCGCACGTCACTTTCCACGCAAAGTGGCGTATGTATCAAATCTGATATGAACGGGAATACCTGCGCATCCACGTACAAATCCACGGCTGCTCCCCTGCTTGCGTACGCACGTTTCTGTGGTTATATTTCCTTTGGCGACACTTACAGGTGCCGCTGTGAAACTGAAGCCCCACAATCTGTGGTTGACTTTAAGAGCGGCTCGAAGACCTTTCTTTTCAACCGAGCATACTTTACTCCTCATGATTCTACTTTTGATCTTAGTTGATACTGTTGTTGATTTTAATTGTTTTATTATTTGTCTTATTGACATTCAAATATGTTGCACCTTGTAGCACTTTGAGATTTCCATTAATGAAAAGTGCGTTATAAATTGAATTCATAATTATTATTAATATTATTATTATTATTAACTGTTCATGATGTGAAAATGATTAATATTCCCTCCAAACACACGATTAACAAGTATTACATCCACATGACGCAGTGAAATAAAGCACGCGCAAAGTTGTGCCAAAAATAAATTTAACAGGAACGGATTCATTCAGCCTTACTGGAGGTTATGATAAATAGTGTAACACGCAGAGCATTTATTTAGAAACAGCTATAATTTTCCGATCTAGGATATGGCTTATCAGCCGTTTTCAGAAATAATAATTTTTCAGTTTGGCACTGCTGCGCTCTGGGGAGCCGTGCATCACGCGTGCATACAGAAGCAGCGGTCAAACTGTTCCCGAGCTATGAGGGAGCTGCAGGTCGATCGGGACTGTGCAGTCCAGTCCACACAAAGCCGGATCATGTCCAATAGAATGGTCTCATCCATATGTTTCCAAAGGCTGAGTGGTCGCGCTTTGGAGCGCGCGCGCACCCTCACCGGTGTCGACACGGCAGCTGGAGGTGTTTCATTATCTGCGTTTATTGTAGATTCCCCCAAAATGACACGTGAAAGTACACCTTATATAACTTGTAGGAGAGTAAAAGCTTCACAGACAGACTGCGCACAGGGCTGCGGAGGGAGCAGCGTCTGGAGACGCCAACATCACGTGATGTCATGAAATGTCTCCACCAAGACGCACAGACTCGTTTCTTCACATCATCTACATAAACAAAGATCTATGTTCTAGCAAACATCCAAGTAAGTTCCTCTGTGTTTACAGTAATTATGGTAATAAACTCGTGCGCAAAGTTAATATTTCCACACAGAATGAATGAATGAGCCGGTTCGCGCACCACAGCAGGGTGCGCATACCGACACACAATCACTCGTTCTTTGCATGATGAACACATTTTATTACTATTCTTACTTAGGATGTTTGTCCTCACTCATATTATATTAAATTCATTATATTCCCGAATCTAGAAATCATTTCTGATCGCGCAGGGATCAAACGAACATGTCCTTCACACATGCAGGAAGTAATTTGCATCTGTTTAACATATGTAAATGAAGGCGTGTCAGGGGAGGTGTCTCACGTGCGCTCAGTTCCACGTCAATTGTGTTGTACATAAGGAATGTGCGTGGATTCAGGTGTACGCACAGTTTGATAATTCTGGATTTTTTTGTGCGTGGACACTTTTCTGGATTTGTCCGTACGTGACTTTTCAGTAAGAAATCTACGCAAGTCTTTGTACATGAGGCCCCTGCTTCCTACGTCACAAATGTTGCATTCGCTTGTAGTCGGATTTTTCAGAGAGAAAAGCTGTTTTTAATTTTAGACTCAGTTTAGAAGGAATTTTCATTATTTTATCATTTTGTTTGCAAAAACTAACATAGTTGAATGATAAAATATATACATCTTCTATCATTTCATGCAAATTTGTAAGATTATGTCAGTAGCCCTTTTAAGTCTGAATATCACTTTTTTTTCTCTCTCTGTGTTTCTCACCTTCTCACACCCATCCATCTTCTCACTGTTCCTGTCGCTGTTGCTCGGGTTGGAGTCCACACTGATCAGAGAACCTCGAGAGTCAGCCTGGTTACCGGTAGCAACCGCCAAGGAGGAGAAGGCTGGAGCAGAGGGGAAGACATTATCAGCACATTTCTACAGTAGACACTCAGATTAAGTATGTGCCCATCGCATGGGGCTACCTGTGATAGAGTTAAGCACTTCTTTGGAAAAGGAGGCGTCCATGGAGTTTCCATGGCGAGTAACGGCCCCTGCCCCTCCCACACTGACGTCATCTCGAGAGCCCTGTGTGGCGTGGAGGGAGGGAAATAAATAAAAAGGAAATATCTATCATCTACAGCATTTGATATGTTATCCCTTCTAAAGTTTCAAATGTTTTTTTCAAAGGGCTACTAGTACCATATTCTCCGACCTATAAGTCGCACCGGAGGATAAGTCGTATCAGTCCAAATATGTCTAATAATTTGGAAAAATCCATAAATGCGTCACTTCGTCGCATATGTCGCACCTCTTGTGCGTCATCGCTACGCATCACTGCTGACAACCCGGAAATGAGGGCCGGTGTTATGCCAAAAATCAACTGGCTGGCAAATGGCAAAAGCGTGCACAGGAGGGCTTTAACAAGAATTTAACAAGATTAACAGTTAAAAACAATTATATGTTTGCTCAAAATTTTATCAAAGGTGTGTCTCAGTCTAACTTTTATTTAAATTATCTTTGATGGTCAAATTAGTTGCATTTCAAAAACCGACAGCGGGAGTGTGCAGAGAAAGGACTCGCTGTGGATTCCTTCAAAATTTAACAAGATAACCACCTAAAAGTAACTACCGGTATTTGTTTGCTCGGATTTATGGTAAAGGTGTGTCTCAGTCTAACTTTTGCTTAATAAATGCACTTTGACGGTCAAATCAGCTGTATTTCAAAAGTATTTGCTGCCTCGATGCTCCAGGAGCGCAGAGGGAGGAAATCAGGAAGGAGGAACGCTGCGCATTTCTTCAAAATTTAACAAGATAAGCACCTAAAACAATTATTTGTTTGCTCGACATTAAAGGTGTGTCTCAATTGAACTTTTAGTTAATACATGCACTTCAATGGTCAAATTATCTGCATTTCGATGGGGCGGCGCAGCGAAATGAAGCTGATTTGACTGTTGCTCCAGGCATGATCAAGGAGCTGGACGAAGGTGGAAGACTATGGCAAGCCATTTGCGTCAATAATAGTCCATCCATCCATCCATCCATTTTCTTCCGCTTATCCGGGGTCGGGTCGCGGGGGTAGCAGCCTAAGTAGGGAGGCCCAGACTTCCCTCTCCCCAGCCACTTGGAGCAGCTCCTCTGGGGGAATCCCAAGGCGTTCCCAGGCCAGCCGAGAAACATAGTCCCTCCAGCGTATCCTGGGTCTTCCTCTGGGTCTCCTCCCGGTGGGACATGCCCGGAACACCTCACCAGGGAGGCGTCCAGGAGGCATCCTAACCAGATGCCCGAGCCACCTCAACTGGCTCCTCTCGATGTGGAGAAGCAGCGGCTCTACTCCGAGTCCCTCCCGGATGACTGAGCTTCTCACCCTATCTCTAAGGGAGAGTCCAGCCACCCTGCGGAGAAAACTCATTTCAGCCGCTTGTATCCGAGATCTTGTTCTTTCGGTCATAACCCAAAGCTCATGACCATAGATGAGGGTGGGAACGTAGATCGATCGGTAAATTGAGAGCTTTGCCTTTTGACTCAGCTCTCTCTTCACCACGACAGACCGGTACAGCGCCCGCTTCACTGCGGACGCTGCACCTATCCGCCTATCGATCTCACGCTCCAGTTTTCCCTCATTCGTGATCTTGTTCAATAATAGTCACTTTTACCTATTACATGACACAACGGCATACCACTCGAGTGCCATCTAGCGGCTGAAAATGGTAGTGTTCAATATTTTCAATGTCAGAATGAATGAAAATGGTCATATCTCAGCCAAAAATTGGTTTATAAATATGGAGGAAAAATCCATAAATAAGACGCTTCGGCCTATAAGTAGGTAAATAAGTGCCACTTATAGGCCAGTACAATACGGTAATCTTAAATCTAATTAATTTAGACAACTTTGCTGATGTGAATAAGCAGCAAATCCCATTCACATCCAACAATAATATAAAGTTACGCAATCTGTCGCCAACACCCTGAGCAGATCTGCTTTCACAGATTCTCGATCGTTGTGCTACAATAACATTTATAATCTCTGCAATCACGATTTGCAGGAAATTGTAAACTCCATTCTCCAGCGTGGCTCTTACTTGGTCGCTAGAAGCGAAGCAGATGGGAAAAAGTTCCCTGAGAAAGAACCGAGGCATGTTGTCCAGGATCAGTCCATACAGAGGGAGGTACAGGGACGCTATTCTCGCCTGCTTCTCCTGGAAACACATCAGGGAAAACTACATGACATAATGGGACTTTTAAACAGGCAAACTGTTTGTTTTTGGACAACGATAGTAAGTAGTGCACATATAAGATGTAATATGAGAATGTTATGACAAGTCGAGTTAAAATTCTCAAGATTTAGTGATAATAATAACAAGAGATGAAAACTGAGATGTAACATATTCTACATATAATTTACACAACATACAGTATTATCCAATCCCTACTTTTAATTTTCCTTCCATTCCAGTTTATTTTCTCATTGGACTACAGTCCTACTGTGGTTTCCATTGTTTATTCCAGAGCAGATTACAGACTTGATCTAATCTACATAATTCCCAGCATTCTTTAAGGCTGTCACAATGTTGCTTGCAGCTGCTGATCAGTCTCATGTGAGTGTGTGGATGCTTGTTTGAATGAATGAGTCATAATGGAAGGATTTCTGCTGTGCGCTACTGACTCATTTTTAATGCCGTTTAGTTTTCCAGATTAAATACCTTGGTGGCATAGCGTGAATCCAGAGAGTGTTTGGCCATTAGAGTCTTTAGAGTGGCCAAGGCGAGATGTCTCAGGTCCTGCTCATCCTGGAGAGCCAGGCCCAGCTCCCGCAGCAACAGGCCAGTCAGGAAGTGCTTCCTGCAGAACTCTCCAGTCAGGTTGTACTCAGGCACTGCAGCTATGGAGAAAAGTCAGATAGAATTGCACTAAGTTGCACATAAACTTTGATGTGCAAAGCTGGATGGATTTAAATCGGTCCAACAGTCACTCCCTTACTCTCTCAGAAAGACATTACTGAAAAGACTTCTAATTTTTTTTTATCAAGTTCTAAGGAGACATCTGTGTACAGTGAACAAATATTGGGACAAAGTGCACACACTTGTGCAAAAAGAATGAGCATTTACCGTGAGTGCATTGTGGCTCTGGGGATGCATGGTCTGACATGGACGAATAAAACGAGGAGAAAGAAAAAGACAGAAAAAGAAAAAGACTGACAGAGGGTTAATAAATGGATGAGAGCATGCGCTACTTGATGAATACTAGTAACCACCACATACACTAGGGGTGTCCCAATACTAGTTTTTTTTTTCCCCAGACAAAGTACAAGCACAAGTACCGGTACTTCCGTTTGGGTACTTGTCGATGCTGATTACTAATTCTGAGTACCACAAGTATTAACTATCGAGTAGTTAATGAGTCAGAACTTAAACATTATACAATGACTTTAGAAAGTGGAGCATTAAGTGTAGAACCACTAGACTGAGGAACAGCTTCTACCCTGAAGCTGCTAGACTCATAAATCCCTAATCAGGATTATCACTGTGAAAAAAAATCACTGTAATGCAACTTTGTTGATATGTGCTGCTGATCTCATGCTGCTGTTTTATTCATTCGTACTCATCCACCCACAAAGACTCATGTTCGTGCTCTTGTTTGGTGTATTGTTTTGCACTATTAGTGACTAGCGTATATCTTAGAACTTTCAGTGTACAGTTTGGCGTTCGCTTACCGTATACCTTGGTTCCTTATTTACCGTTTCTTTTTACGCTTTATATTTTTGCTATTGTTGGGTGTAACTGGGATCTTGTGTACAAATTTTGTTCCACCTCATGTACCACATGTGTTGCGAATGACAATAAAGAACCTTGACCTCCCACTGGGAAGAGACCCAGGGGAAGACCCAGGACACGCTGGAGGGACTATGTTTCTCGGCTGGCCTGGGAACGCTCCAAGTGGCTGGGGAGAGGGAAGTCTGGGCCTCCTTACTTAGGCTGCTACCCCGCGACCCGACCCCGGAAAAGCGGAAGAAAATGGATGGATGGATGGATGGACCTTGAAACACATTTATTTTCTTAAGAAGACTTAAAATAGTTTGCGGTCTTATCATCACCTGTGTAAAGCTGAAAATGTTTTCAAACTATGGTCTTTTTCATTTTTTGCCTTCACTTCCTTTTCAAGATTAAGAGGAGATGACATCATCAAGCATAAAAGTGGTAATAATTCAAAGTGTTGAGGTGTTTTTACGAGTACAAGTACATGTATTTGAGGCTGGTATCAGGACACCACTAACATAAACACTGGTGGCAGAGGTCTAAAGGATATATTTGTCTTCCTACCTGTGATTCGAGCAGAAGGTAAGGGCAAGCTGAGAGGAATGTAATGCTCATGGTTGCACACTTCTCTCAGGAACTCAAATTTCAGCTCACAGAGGACCTAATAATGCCACAAAAATATACTGAAAAGTATGTTTGTCTTTGTGTAGTTGCCAAGTTCAAGCTATTTCTTTACCTTTAATAATCCTGAATACATTTGTTTACCTTGCTATCTGTAGCAGTGATCATGTTGATGTAGTTGCTAATCAGTTTGAATGTGAAGCCCCGGTCCATCAGGGTGAAACAGCGCTGCAAAGAGACAGTCAAATGAGAGATCCAACTCAGCATCAGTTAAGAGTTAGCATAACATTCCAACCGATGATGCACACTCTTAATGTTTTTGCACATACCTTGACAAAAGCTGCCACAGCTAGGTTGGCGCTGCGCGTTTCCTCTGCCAGCTCTTTGTACTTCCAGAAGATGTGCTCAGACACCGTCTCCACCAACGTCTCCACACGGCTCAGGTAGGAGGAGGGAAAACGCTGTGGTCTTGGCAGCTGAAGTGCACCATGAAACAGTCATCGTAATGCACAGCAGAAAGGTGAACGGGATGAGCCCAAACCGAAGTGTCACACCTTACCTTTACCTTGTCAGAGTCAACCAAATGTTGGGCCATGGACTTGACGATGAGCTCAAAGAAGAACCAGGAGAACTGAAACCAGACAAGACCAAAATGCTTACTCTTGTCAAATATATACAGTAGTCCCTCTCTACTTCACTTTTTTTTTTCGGGTTCGCTCTTTTGCGGTTTTTCAAAGTAAGATTGTACACATACAAAAAAAAGATTGTACAGGACGTACAATTGTCAACTTTAATATTATTCACGTGATTGGGACAGTACGGGATACAGTAAAAAGTTTACGAAAAAGGTACTTTGGACAGGTGCTGCCACTTTGTAGTTTTCTCTTAATAAGCCTATACTGTATTGCCAGTCAAAAGGACTGCACTACCCAGAAGCCAACAGTGCTTCCGGCCGTTGCTTTCTGCTGAAATGGAGGGAAAGTTTTGATCTGATCTGAAAAAGTTCTGTTCTTATTCATAGTGACTTCGGCGCTCAGTGGATGCAGAGAGCCGTACGGAACTGACCGGGAATTGGACAAGAACCGGACTTCCAGCCTCATCAGTCAATCCGAGTGCTGCTTGCTGGCCCATGAGGCATTTCAAGTGTGGAGGCGTTACTTGGAGGTCTGGTTTTCTTGAGCGGGGAAGTGGGCGTGGCATTTAAAAACGTTGTTTAGAACATTGCAAGAGTGTGGGAAGGGTTTAAAACGCCTTTATATATATATATATATATATATATA
>JBBPBX010012527.1:11184-53924 GCA_038048925.1 Garcialebias charrua
ATAGTTTTAATATATTTAAATTAACTACTACTTACTAGTTGTACTACTATCTCTACCCTGCGGTTTTTCACTTATCGCGGAGCTTCAGAGTACAGATCCTTCATGATAAACGAGGGACTATTGTATGTACGTTGTTAAAATTACGTAGATTTGAGAGTTTAGGACAATGCAAGAGTGTGAGAAGGGTTTCAAAAGCCCTAAAAAAATATATTAAATACTAAAATAAATATACCGTAGCATTCCTACATGGCAGTTTTTCACTTATTGTGGGAGAAGGAGGTGTCCAGAACTTAACCCCTGCAATAAATGATAGGCTACTGTACTTACAAATAACAGTTATACTGTAAGCAGATGTTTTTATGCCTGTAACACTAAAAAGAAGTACCGGTAGTAAACTAACTAAAATGATTCTTATTACATCTGATGGAAAGTAGGTGGAGACAAACCTTGAGAACATTTCTGACTGCTGCCTGCTCGTTGCTTTTCAGGTCAAAGGTCATTCCCTTAGCCAGCTCTTCATGAACCGTCCTGAAGCCATGAGCTTCTGATTTAAACACAAACTACGAACAAAGAGAAATATTGTCAGGTGCATTCGGTCACAGGTGCACTTTCAGGATAAAAAGCAGATAATCATTTAGTCAATCCATTTTTTCTCTCTCATCGTTGATTGATCTTTACTACCGGTAATAATGTTTTGGGATCCGAGTGGAAAAAGTCAGTAATTGACAACTGATGACTGTTACAAGTAGAGAGAAAAATGGTATCAAAACATACAATTAAAATTAATTTTATTGAGAAGCTATCAAAAGCAATGTTTGTATGGGAAACAAGTTTCATACAATAAGTGTCATTATATGTTTTTATTATAGTTAACTTAAATATTTAGATTTTGAACAGTTTCACAAACGTTTTATGATGTGCTCAAGAATAGGTTGACATTTTTTCTCCGTTTTTTTTTTTTTTACAAGTTATGGTTCATAAAAAAACTGGCATATGTCGTATAAAATATACAGAATAAAAAAATACATATTTCTTATAGAGAGATAATTCAATACTACAGAGCCCCGGAGGGGACATGGGGGATTTTTTTTCTTTTGCGTTCCCTCGCAATAGTTTTACGTTCCCACGCAATAGTTTTGCATTCCCATGAAAACGTTTTTATGTTCCCTCGCAATACTGTACTGTATGTACCTCACAGACAACAGCAACAATGTAACAGACACTGTATTTGAGGTTCGTGCAGGAGTTTGTGACTTGGCGCTACTGTATATAAATAAACTGAATTTAATTTTGAAATCAGCCTTAAATATAAGGATATCAAATAGGTGCTGCAGTGGTAAAATTAATTTTACATTGTATATTTCACGTTCATGCTCCGTGGATTCAGCGGTGGCTTCCTCGTTCGAGCCGACGCAGGCAGCCTGCTCTCCGTCTGTCCCTCAGAGGAGCGATGGTTCTCTTAGGGACCATCAACAAATTATTGTATTTTCAGAGTATTTGTCAAAGCAGCACCATGTATCATAACTATAGTTTTCACAGTATATTTCTGCATGGTAATATATCATGACTTTTCTCACCCTTTAAAATCCAAAAGAACAAGGTGGCACTTGTGTTTCAAAAGTACTGTAACTTTCTTTTAAAGCATCAAAGTTCCTGCTCATTCATCCAGATACAAAATACAGTAATGGTCAGTCAGGTCATCTGGACAGTTTCTTTTTTGTGGAAAGACATTTCACCCTCTATGCAGAGGGCTTCATCAGTCACCAGCAAAACCAGCAAACTGGTTGGTCCACTAAAGGAGTGTACTGCTTAGTGGTGAAACAGTTTACATTGGACTCCTCAGACTGATGAAGCCCTCTGGAAGTGTGTGTTTAGTGTATTTTTAGTTAACGTATTTCTTAGTTCATATGTTAGACCTTATTACTGGTTTTCTTTTACACACATTTTAATACTTTTGTTGGATGTAACTGGGACCCTGTGTACACAATTTCGTTCCACCACATGCACCACATGTGGTGGAATGACAAAGAACATTGAATCGTTGAATCCTTGAATGAACTTTGATGCTTTGAAAGAAAGTTACAGTACTTTTGAAACACAAGCGCCACGTTGTTCTTTTGGATTTTAAATGGTGAGAAAATTCACGATTTATTATCATACAGAAATATACTGAGAAAACTTATGATACATGATGCTGCTTTGACAAATACTCTGGAAATATATCTAAAATAGTATAATGGTGTTCAGACCAAGCTCATTAGCCCGGTAATTTGTTGACGGTCCCTAAGAGAACCACCGCTCCTCGGAGGGACAGACTGAAATCAGACTGCCTGTGTAGGCTTGAACGAGGAAGCCACCGCTGAATCCATGGAGCATGAACATGAAATGTACAACGTAAAATTAATGCTACCACTGCAGCACACACTGGATATCCTTATATTTAAGGCTGATTTCAAAACAAAACTCCATTAAATCATGACCAGTTTCTTTGAGGGAGGAACCTTGTTGTCTGTGAGGTATTACTACACACAGTATAGTATTGCGAGGGGACGCAAAAGTATTGCGAGGGAACGTAAAAGTAAAAAAAAATAAAAATTCTCCCATGTCCCCTCCAGGGCTCCGTACAATACCAAGTTTGAAAAACAATGAAATGAGATGTAAAATTACACATTTTTCCGTGTTTAGCAAAAATATCATGTTAGAATTTTGCTTTAACAAATTAAAATGATAGATATGAAAAATAATTTCAAAATTATGAAACAAACGTGCAATAAGTATATACTGCAGAATGAATAGATGTACAGTCGGTTGGTAAAATGTATATTTTGTGTTATTTTCGCCACCCTGCAGTGCTTCAGTTGTTCAACAAATTCCAGTTCCTCCCATCGTTGTAATAATAATGAGAGAACATGTAAAAAACATGAAAAAAAAACACATTCACACACACTCAACTGTTAAAATTGAAAACGTCTAGTACTGAATATCATGCCACGTCTGTTGCCATAGCAACCCTGGTTTCAATAGCTGTGCTGGTCATCTCCTCTTCCCTCCCAGCACTCCTCTCTGCTGTTGCCTCTTCAGACTCTGCAGTTTTCCGGCTCTGTGGCCAACATGAAATGGGTCTTGTGGTTTCTCCTGCTCTCTGTTCTAATTCTCTCTCTAATTTTTTTTCCCTCATAAACAAGTGTGCCTTGTGTTTTTGATTTGCAGAGAGCTGGTACGCTGCTCTCTTTTCTTGCTCTCTATTTCTCGTATTGTGTGTATGTGTGTGTGTGTGTTGGGGGTGGGGGTGCACTCCTGCTCAAACACACATTTACAAAAATTTTCAGATTTCATGTTGATATTTTTTTGTTTGTTTTTTACTTGCACAAATGAAATTTCCTCTGATTGCTTTCAACTGTACCATACAAAATAATTATTTTTTTTAAAGTTTTTAACATTCATAAACACCACCAAATCACTTTAATGTACAGAATACTACACACACAGCAGTCTTTTCCAGTATACCTTGATATAAGAGTAAAGGTGCTGATCCAGATTTTCTTCATGGCACTTGCTAACGATATGGACTAGAACTCTGCAGGCATAGAATAACACATTAAAAAACATTAATCTCAACCTTTTGACACACACACACCCACGCACACAAAATCCTCATACTAATATGGGTTAGGAAATGCCTGTAGTACCATTGATTACCTGGTAGTGGCAGTAGTGACCTCATCATTGTCATTCTGAGTCAGAACCTTGAACAGCTGGTTGAAGAGCACTGGAAGGAAGCGGACCATCACTGGGATTCTCTCCATGCTGAGGAGACCCTGGAAAAGTGAAAGAAAGAGGATTAAAGGCAAAAAGAGTGGACGTAAAAACTTTTTTAAAGCGGAAAACATTCGAACGGTGTTGCATCAGATGTGTAACGTGGTAGATAAGGTTCTATTTCCTGTCTTAGAATAACTGAGATTTAAGAAGGTTTAAGTGTCTTCTTTTCAGACCTTCAGGCAGTTGAAGAAGTTAGAGGTAGGAGGTTGAGAGAGATCCAGCTCTCTCTTCTGGCACTGCTGGAAGAATCGGTTCAGGTGGGGGTCCTGGCAAAGACAGAAGAATTCTTAAATATCAGCAGCTGAAATATTGCTTAGTGATCTAAATCTTTTTAAGTGACATTTAATACTGGAATGTGAAATCCAGTATGTTACAGTGATGTTTTAGGCTGTTTGGTGGAATATATATTATTTAAGGTTAAACCACTGCTTGAAACATTAAAAAAAATAGTATAAATTCAATTGTTGATTGTTTGACTGGGTAAAAGCAAAGCAAAGCACCAAACTTTCATTATTTGAACATCTGCAAACAGAAAGAGTCCTAGTGAGAAAATGCTCTGTTTCCATGGTGCTGAGGTGGACAAAGGGTGAGGTGATAGAAGAGGAAGTGGGAATGGATAGTGATATACAGGAGATCTGAAACATAAGGAAGGGTGAGGTTGTGGATAGTCTTGAATGTGTACAGCAGGATTTTAAATTTAATTCTGAGCATGATCAAGCCAGTGGAGTTGAGGTAGAACTGGGGTGATATGGTGAAACAAAGGGATTTTGGTAATGATACGGGCAGCTGAAGTTTGGACCATCTTTTGGAGGGATTTTGTGAGGCAGACCAAAGAGGAGAGAGTTGTTTTTTTCTTTCTTTCATTTACCCTTTACTTATACAGGTAGTCTCAATGAGTCACAAGAACTCATTTTCAAGAGATATGTTTTGGGGGAGCAGATGGTGGGGGTTAAGGGCCATGCTCAGGGGTCTAGAGTGGGGCAAATGAGGGTGGAGGCAGGTGTGGGTGTTGCACCGTTACCACCCACATTTTGATGTTGATGGTACCAGGAGTTGAACTTGCGACTTTCTGATCGCAGGTTCATCTTGTCTAATCTCTGCGCCACCACTCCCCCAGCCACAATCATTTTGGGATATAACGAGACTATGAACTAGAATGGAAGCAGAGTGAAGAGCGAGGGAAGGGTGGATTTGGTTGATGTTTTGACGGTGGAAATATGAAGAACGAGTAGCATTACTGATTTGGGAATTAAATGAGAGAAAGTGCTGTGAAGAATGACACCCAGACTCTTGGGTGTCATTCTCCTTGGGAGGAACAAGGAGCTGCAATAATGAGGGAAAAACTGTTGACTTTGGATAGGGTGGATGATTTAAATAAGGATTTCAATAAAGAATCTCTGACTCTGACCCTAATTTAGTACCAATGAGTAGAAACTCTGTTTTGTCACTGACTGATTTAAGGATTTCTGATGGGAAGCAGTTTTTGATTTCAGCTAAGCAGGAAGTGAAGGAGAAGGGCAGAAGTGAAGAATTTAGTGAGGTCAACAAGAAGAGTTGGGTGTCATCGGTAAAGCAGTGGAAATGGATATCAAATTTTCAGAAAAAGCTACCAAGGGGAAAAAGGTAGGTGATGAAAAGAAGGGGCCCCAGGACAGAGCTGTGGGGCACACCTAAAATGACAGGGAGGAGTAGGATCTGACAGATTTTAATTGGATGAACTGAGTGTGGCCAGAGAGATATGAGCAAAGCCCAGCAAGGGGAGCAATGACACACAATCATGGAGTATTTTAAGCTTTTAAGCTTCAGTGATAAATTATAGTTAAACATGTTTAAAAAAGGAATAGTGAACATTTGTAGCTTTTGAGATGAGTGGTTTTCTGAACTGGAATTGAACAGGGAATGCAGATTAACCTCAATGTTATTGGTGCAATATAATCAAGTGGGTAGAAGTTAAACTGTGTATAAATATAGGGGTAGATTTTTTAATTTCTTTCTTAGCTTGTCCCAGACAGCGCAGATTGACTGATTCTGATGAGAGAGAGAGCAATTTTATCCATCACCAGGCACAATGGTGGAGTCATGGGGTGGGCATTGGTAGCAGTTCCAATCATTTAAAAAACTATACTTTTCAGCAATATACTTGAAAGCATAGTTTCCTCAAATGACTTGGGTGGCTGGTTTATATATTTATATGATGGTGGCTATCTTGAGTTTTGACTTAGCAACCCAATTTTTGATAGTGATCTTTCTTACACATACAGCCACACAGCATAAAGGAAGCTGGCGCATTGCTTATTGTTTTGTTATCCAGCTCACAAGGTTTACATATATAAACCTTAGATTCATAAATGTACTGGTAATCACATGGGTGGCTGTCCTATGTTACTTGTAACAGTATATATGGCTGCCTCCATATTTGATGTTGCATATATGACGACAGCTATCATGGATCTTTACATAGCAATGGAGTTTATGAAATGAATATTTCTTATGTCCAGATGTAGCCACACAACAAAATGAAAGTTTGTACCTCACTTATTTTTCAATTTATCATGCTCACAACATACACGGATGGATGGACGGACGATATTTCCAATTCCCCCTCTTTGCTCAGCGACAAGGGACAATAAACAGAATTCAACAAATTATAAAAAAGCATTTGATTTTTTAAAACTAGGTATTATACCATTTGTTTACATAGACTTAGACATACTGCAGCCAACCTACAGGGGACGCTCATGCTGTTTCAGGTTCAATACTGTAAATGCTAATACAGTAGTCCCTCATTTATCTGGGGATTTGGGACCACGCCCACCTCCCTGCAATAAATTAAAAACCGCCAAGTTGGGATACATAAGTTCAAGCTCAAGTAAACTTTATTGTCATTACCATCTCATGTGGTACATGAGATGGAACAAAATTATGTACACAAGTAATAGTAGTAAGTCGTAGTTTATTTTAGTATTTAAAGTGCGACTAAACCCAAAATTAACTTTTTTTAGCTGATAAACTCCCTAGAATGTGTTTAAAATGTTATCTAGCACTATGGCTGTGTTTATTCTCACATAATTGTGCATATCTGTGTAAATTGGCAATATTTGGCAATATTTGGTCTAAAAATGTGTTTACGGTAGTTCTATGGGTTGAACTGGTGGATTACACCTTAATTTTCTTATTTGTGCAAACGCTCATGTGTGACATGTCTGCTCATGTGTGATGTCACACAGGTGGTTCAAGCAGAGCCAATCCCCTGCAGAGATGAGAAGTGCATACCTTATATGGAAATGCTGCATTTCACTCCTGACAAGCGGTTTTATTTTTATTTTCATTTTCATTTTTTTAGGCCTTTGGTTTT
This sequence comes from Garcialebias charrua, assembly GCA_038048925.1. Lineage (NCBI taxonomy): Eukaryota > Metazoa > Chordata > Actinopteri > Cyprinodontiformes > Rivulidae > Garcialebias > Garcialebias charrua. The sequence continues at coordinate 18,359 of JBBPBX010012527.1, forward strand.
GGATGGAATGGGTGGAATGGATAAATACATCTACATGTTTATTCTTTGTTGTTGCTTGGTGTATGTTGTTGGCTAGAGGTTTAATTTGTTTTAAAGGAGAAATGAAAAGTGTTTTTAAGCTAATAGTAGTCTAATGAAAAGCATAAAATAAGCTTGTTGAGAAATTTTCACAAGTCAAAAATGTCATCCTAACTCAAATTTAGACTTTGCAAAGTGAAAAAATTCTCATCTGGTGTTTTTGACCCCCCTCCTCCTGCCTGCTCTCCGTCCCCTGAATATGACGTAGGCAGTGCAACGAGTCGTCCCTCATACAGTAATATTAGTGTGTGTATCTAGTTGTGGACAAAAAGGTTTCAGTGTGTAGCAATTATGGATGCAGCAAAAAAAATCTATTTTTTAAAGAATCAAGATTCTTAGTCCTGGCGATTCAGAATCTATTCTAAAAGCCCCAAAATCGATTTTAAAACTTTTTAAAAATTTTATATTGTATTTTTACCGCTCCTGTGCATTCGGCCGCTGTAGAATTTTGGCCGTGTAGGGCCACCGTAGTTAGTTAGCCAGGCAGCTCCCAATGGAGCCTGCTAGCAAGGAGGGAGATGCATGTTTCAACTTGCTCCTTCATCTTTAAAAATCATTTTAGATCCTACTATGTTCTGGGGAAGACAGAGCTTAACAAGACATTGGTAACTGTTTCAGGACATTTTCAACACCCCCACTTCCACGTTAGCATACGGCGCTAGCATGCTAACGTTAGCATACGGCGCTAGCATGCTAACGTTAGCATGCGGCGGCTAACGCACGGCTATTCGTATTTCCAGGATAGAAATGCCCATTAATGCACTAAATCACCAAACTGTTTTTGACAAACTAAAGTGATATCCTTCAGATTCAAAAAAGTCTTCTGCTTCCATTTTAAATGACAGACAAGAGGACAGTAATGATGGGTTTATAGCTTCAGTGTTATTGTAAGATAGCAAAGGAGGTCTTAATTGTGTCATAAAAGTGCGTCCAGAAAATTACTACAGAAATCACTGCACTTCGGCATGTAGCAGGAAAAATGTAAAAAACTATTTCTTTAAGCTACTGACTTGAAAAAAGCATACTAAGTATGTTTATGTGTGTTGTTTACTATATGAAATTCTTGTTATATCGATTTTTTCAGATTTGATTACATTTCTCCTTTAAGTTGTTGCAGGTGGAGGCGTGAACAAAAGCACAACTCTACCTCCACCCCTCCTTGTCTCTCGACACGCCCATTTTCAGGGAGATTTTGGAAGGAGGAGTTACCGATCCACAGGGGTTTAGTCGCACTTTAATGCAAAGCATTCTGATCCTTCCCCCTCAGAGCCATATATGGCTCTGCTCCCCCTTGCTCTGCTGAAATTCAAATTCAAGCTCTGTTTTTATTAGGGATGCACCGATCCACATTTCTCACTTCCGATCCGATACTTATTAACTCAGTATCGCCCGATACCGATACTTTTCCGATCCGATACTGTTCAGGTATGTGACTCTGTATAATGAAACTTTTGCACCCAAACTATCCATTTTAACATTGTGTGAGATAAACCCAATGAAGACACTTTTAAGCCTTACAATAGGGAACCCACTGACTTTAACAGCACACAGGACAGGAGGCAATTATATCACACACATGTCCTCCTTACTCATGGTGCAGCTGAAAAAACTAAGAAAGCGCTAAGCATGATGGGAAAGACAACACAGCACTCCCCTTAACCAATAAGAGAGAGAGGTTTATCTCACACAATGTTAAGAAGCGCAGTCACAGAATGTGATTGAACACAAGTGCTCTTTGAAGCTGGATCGGAAAAGTATCGGCAGGTTTGATCCGATACCCGATACTTAAATAATGCTGGTATCGGATACCGATACCGATACTGGATCGGATCGGCCCCATCCCTAGTTTTTATTGGCTGATTCAAATTTAAGCTCCGTTTTTATTGGCTGGTTACAAACTCTGTTTTTATTGGCTGGTTAACGGCGGGTCACTGTGGCTTTTTAGAAATGCTTTTAGTAACACCTGGAGAAGCAAGGGGATTATAGTTTTTTCAAAGATTACTTTGTCTAACATCAGTCTGTCAGGAGATAGTGACAAAGTGGGCAGCACGGTGGCACAACTGGTAGAGCTGCTGCCTCTCAGCGAGAAGGTTGCCGGTTCAAATCCCGGTCCGGGGCCTTTCTGGGTGGAGTTTGCATGTTCTCCCCGTGCATGCGTGGGTTTCCTCCGGGTACTCCGGTTTCCTCCCACAGACCAAAAAACATGCTTGTTAGGCTGATTGGTGACTCTAAATTGACCCTAGGTGTGAGTGTGAGAGTGGATGGTTGTTTGGTGTGAGTGAGACAGGTCCCTCTTGTAAATGAGTCCCCGTGACTCAACGAGGCTAGCCTGTATAAATAAAGGTTGAATGAAAAAAAAAAAAAGTGAAGAAAGATGTTAAAAATATATTTTTCGAAAACTTACAGACTGCACTACAGAAACTGCAGACTGCACCTTTAACAGCTAGCAAGAAAAATGTACAACATACATAAAAAAAAAAACATTCCCATTGGTTAATGCGCATCCTGCAATTCATTATACTGTATTCATCAAAATCATTTACCTTTTTTTTTTCCGGCTTTTTCCCTGCGTTAGGGGTCACCACAGCGATCTAGTCGCACGAAGATTTGGCAGTTGTTTTTACGCCGGATGCCCTTCCTGACACAACCACAGACCACCGAGCAACCACAGCCCTCTGTGTGGAGTAGAGAGCTGATATCTAGGGTTCCCGGGGGAGCAGATGGTGTGGGTTAAGGGCCTTGCTCAAGGGCCCAGAGTGGGGCAGATGAGGGTGGAGACAGGTGTGACCGCTTCACTTATCCCACCCACATCTTTGATGTTGTCGGTACCGGAGCTTGAACCGGTGATCTTCCGATCACAAGCGCACCTTCTTAACCTCTGCGCCACCACTCCCACTGACCTTATTCAGTGATTACAATTTATTTTTTATACCAGAATCAAAACAAATTTAGCCATTTGGTCAGAGTAAAGCTAAGTCAATAACACATTTCATTTATATTGGCAGCCTTCTTGATGCACCAGAATGCAAATGGTACAAATCCAGTGCAAGGCTAAAGGTTGGTTCAAGTAATATGATGCTATTTGTCATTCTATTTCTTAAATTACAGATTGTTTTTGCCTTTTTAGAGGCTGCATGATCACAATTTATAATTTTGTCTTTAAATCATGCAAGTTGTTGTTACATTTGATGCTCAAACATAATTACAGTAGTACATTAGGGCAATCTGTGGTTATACCTGAGTGTAGACTGTTGAGACGAGATTGGTGGACAGCTTGAAGATAGCTTTTCCTCCATCCACCCACTTCACATCAGCTCCATTCTGTATAAAGGGCACAGCTGGAGTTTGATTACTAGAAACATGATTGTGCCTCAACACTGATCATTTTCCACATCTCATACATTAATATTTTTTATTGCACAGCTGCATTCTATGTTTTTTTCCCCACCTACCTTTAGTCTTTATTAGTCTCACCTTGGCATTGCTGGCTTCTTTGATGCTGAGGTATCCAGGTGACAGGTTGCAGGAGACGGGAATGTTGAACTCTTGAGATGACATGCGACCTTCTTTCAGTATTGGCAGCCAAGAATAACCCACTAAAAAAAGAAAAAAATTCAAACCAAGTCTGCAGAACCAGCTATCACACAGCCTGGCTCAAAGATGTTTACCATCTTTACCTGGTGTCTCTAAGGCCTCTTTCCTCTTAGAATTAGTCTTGGCATTGATGTCACAGGTGACGTGGTAAAAGGAGAAAAGTACATGGTGTTTTTCATGAAGTTGGATGGGAAGCTCAATCTTCACCTAAGATGATAATAACAATGTAAACGACTGCAGATTAAACACATACTGAAATGGGGAATAAAGGAAGGGCCATTTGTATGATAACTGCTGAAATATCTTATATTATCTTCCGACTCACCTCGTCGTAGAAGTCTGGATTCTGAGAGTGATGCAGGACTGTAGAACAGGCTGTTGTGGTGAAAACTGGTCCTCCTGGCTTGCCATAGATGCACTAGATGAAACAAAAATTCCCATAAAGTAAAACCCTTAACTGGGGGGATCAAATAAAAGCCTATTTGCATTTTTGCTTCTTTGAATAATGCTCTACCTTTAAAGGTTTAGCAGCCTCATCGTCTGAGCTGCGAAACTCTACATAGACTGCAATGTTACGAGCCTGCAAACAAGAGAACCATTGTAATAATAAAGAGCGAAGGCATAAAAACTGAACAATAAAAACAGGAAAAAGGACAAATGGCTGGTAGCAATTAATTAAAAAAAAATCAATATTAAAGGTGCTATATGTAACTTTTATAAAAATATATTTTTAACATATTTCTTCACTTTGTCACTATCTCTTGACAGACTGATGTTAGACAAGTAATCTCTGAAAAAAACTATAGTCCACAGGCTTCTCCAGGTGGTACTACAAGCATTTCTAAAAACCCACAGTGACCCGCCGTTAACCAGCCAATAAAAACAGAGTTTTGTTCATGAACGAGCTTGTCACGCCCATCCCCTGCCTGTCCCAGCCGCAGCGCGCATCCGCGCACGTTCTCGTTCAAAGGATTGCAAAGCGATGCAGGACTGTTTTGTATGTGACACAAATGTATTAAATTCCCCTTCTTCATCCCTGATCTGGACTTTTCTTTTGTTTTTTTGCCAAAAGTCAAGTGATCGCTTCCTCCTCCGCTGACTCCATGACTGAAATGATGAGGAAATGAATGAATTTGTCACGAGCGAATTAAACTCGGGTTCAACGTGGCTGCGCGAGGCTCTGCAGATTTCCTGGTGTTCTGGTGTGCTGGACCAGCGCTCCATGTTTTTATTTTATTTTTTAGAACGTTTTATTAACATATAAACACAGAACATCGCAGCGGCTGCAGCCAGAGCCAGCTGCAGCTTGTGCCTTTTTTTTCCCCACCCGACCTGTCAATCAATTCAGTACGCGCGTAGAGCGGCGTTCGGCCCAACGCAGAGCTATACTGCGGCCAGCAACATTCCTGCTTGACAAGTAAGTGTCTTTGCTTGAATCATTTAGTATTAAAACTAAACAATAAAGATAACGAAGGTTACAGTATCACATGCGCGTTCACGAGACAGGACATGCAGTGGAGGCGGAGCTATGGAGGCTGGTTTGCAGTTCAGCCGAGAGCAAGGGGGAGGGACCAGAAACGTGTCTCTGTTCAAAATTTTTCTAAGTTCCAGCGTACTCCAGAAACTACATATAGCACCTTTAAAGCAGGAGTTCATTTAATGATGCTCACCTTGGCAAAGCTCTTCTGACTGTCATACTTGAGGTGTTTGGGGTAGACGTAGATGTGGTTTCTGTAAACGCGGTGCGGTTGGGTGAACTTGGTGGTGTCCTGGACAAACTCCTCCACTTCCACAGTGGGCTGGTGTTTGTTCAGCTCTTCGCAAGGCTTCACCGGTACATACGAAGAAGTCACACAGTCTGGAAGACAGGGGTATTTTTGGAAAAAGAGTCACGAAAAGCAAAGAGACAGGCAGCGGCAGTGGAGAGGTGTTTGCTTAACACAACAAACATTTTCATGCAACCTTTATTTATACAGGTTAGTCTCACTGAGTCACGAAGACTCATTTTCAAGAGAGACCTGTACATACTGGGATGTATATACAGTATTATGTACTTACTGGGATGCTCCATTGGGACGTAGTCCAATGCGATGTCTAATGTCCCAGGCACAGTCTGCAGTTTGCTGTTCTTCTCAGCCCTGCAAAGGCAAAAGTTGGTACCATAACTAGACGTGACTAGTGTATTATCTTAAAGGCATGCACGAGAGCTGACACAAAAGACATTTTACCTCCTGTACTCTGACACCAACTTCATCAGGTCATCTGTGGAAATCTTGTTGCTCTCCTGTTTGAAAAGAGGTGAGAAACGAGTGTCTCGGTCCAACGCTCCATGGCTGTCTTTAAACACAGACCTGTCACAGATATACAGGCACATCAAATTTTACTGTTTAATAAGACAAGAACCCATGAAGGGAACCAGGGACATTTTTAAATACCGTAAGCCTTTAAGACACCCACCTGACCGACCATGCAAACGGCATACGATACTTTCCAAGCTTGCTGCAAAAGTGTTTGTTGGATTTTAAAGTCTTCTGCACAGTCTGTTTGAAACACAAACAAAGAATGTTAACAAAAAGAGTTTTTAACCCAAAAAAAAAGGTAAAACGTACACTCTTGAACACCATGGGATGTGATCAGGCCTGACAGACTAACAGAATCAGGGGGTTGTTTAACACTGTAACTCTGGCAGCAGGTTGAGCGTCTGCTAATTCACTTAGCCGTTTAAACAGGGACCACATGGAGCTCTGCCAGAAGGGAAGACAAGAAAATGACTTGGATAGGACCTTGGAATAATAATTTTTGCACTATCCTGGCATCCAGTGAAGAAGATAAACCCTGGCTTTACAGGAAAACCATTTAGCAAATGTCAGTCTGAACACTGTATTAGATCAGACCAATATCTTCTTACAATAAACTTCTTAACAGTATGTTTTATGGACTGTGTTTCACAGCCTGGTGCGAGATAAGACACAAAACCAGTGATCATCAATTGTTCACTCCCCAACCATTATCGGGCCACAAGATCTTTCTATCTGGTTCTTAATCAGGAAAAACAGGTTCACTGCAATCGTTTAGCACTTGAATTATGAGTTGGAAATTTTCACTCAGTCTTGTAATTTTGTTTGTGTTTTCTAAGGTTAATTAGCTGTAGTGGCCCAGCCTAAATCACGTTGTATAGTAAAAGCAATCGTAATGTTCTTGGTGATCTTTTAGCGAAGTGTTGTCGATGAGCTATAAAAATGCATGAACAAATATGTGAGAATGTATCAAAACATAACACATTTGTAATACTGATGTAACAGACGTCATAAAAAACAATTCCTTCCTGACCTTGCTGGAGTCTGCATTCTTGATGTAAGGTTCAGTGCCAAATGCAATATTCCCCATCAGTACCTTTTCCACTTTTGCCACCATGACTATATCTGTATGGGGGTTGGTCACTGAGAAAATGGCCTGCATGAAATCCGTTTAGGAGACATATTAGAATCAGAATAAATTCTGAATAAAATGAGTGCACTGACAAAGGAGTTTTCTTGTACCTGCTGGGGAAAACACAGCCACTGCTCCAAGTCCTGGCTGAGGTGACAGTCGCCTGACTTCTTCTCAGCAGGCAAGCACAAGCCGTTCTCCTGAGCTCCGACCCCCGTACCTGGGGCCCCCGTCCTGTTGGCGCAGCCTCCGAGCATCTGACGCACCGCTTCGTGGTTAAGGTCTACGTGGAAGTCTGCAGAAACCTTCCTTCCTTCTCGAACATCCATCAAAGCCAGCGATACAAAGAAGGGTTCAATCTACAGGAGCAAAATTCTTTCTATCAGTCTCCATACATGAACCGTGACTGATTTAACACCAGATGCTTATTTCTTCGCTCTCATCCTCACATTGGTGACTGGTCCAGTTTCACTCTCGCTGACACATGCTTGTAGCATAAGACTGAGAGACTTGCAAGTAATCATGAACCTTCTGCCCAGCTTCTCCTCAAACGGACGCACTGGTGTGCTGTCGGACAATGAATTTTCAGTCCGCGGGCTCCTCAGAACCTGCGGTAAGAGAAACACAGTTCACTTTGAGACGTGCGTTTCTTTTTTAATTCAAGTTGGACTCATAAACCGTAAAGTGCAGGAATGTGTCAGGTCAGTATTTTGATGTTTCAATGGAGATAATGTAAAAGTAATTTTACAGGAGTGTCAGGATCCAGAGAAAACAGATTCAGCCGCTCTTCTCTTCTAGCAGAACGAATTCTGTCATCTGTCTCAGAGATATACTGTAACAGGATGGACAGTGGGGAAACAGAAAGATTGTCAGAATAAAACAGAAGCAATAACCAATTTAGTCTGTAAAAAGAAGGTTTCAATACAACAAAATAGCGAGACTTTACTTTTCTGACAATTAATGTACGTTTGGGAAATTTATGTTTTCCACTTTTTGTGTTTCCAACTTATGAATCAAACAAAGTGTAGTCTATGGTTCCTTGTACATTTTTCTTGCATACACACACGCACACAAATCTGCATTTATGTCATATGTATCACTAAAGGCCCCGGCAGAGCTCTGCGTAAGGCAGTACGCCGCTGTACGCCGTACGTACGCAGAGGCACAAGCGTAGCCCCGCAGGGCACGAACGCGCAAAGCTCAAATTTTACAACTGCGTACGCGAGGCGCGTTGTCTCACAATAAACTGCCCGGCACCGGACTGTTTTGTATGTGACACAAATGTATTAAATTCCCCTTCTGCATCCCTGATCTGGACTTTTCTTTTGTTTTTTTGCCAAAAGTCAAGTGATCGCATCGCTTCCTCCTCTGTTGCTCCATGACTGAAATGATGAGAAATGAATTAATTTGTCACGAGCGAATAAACTCATGTCCTACGTGGCTGCGCGAGGCTCAGCAGGTTTCCTGGTGGGCTGTGGGCTGCAGGACCAACGCTCCCTGTTTTATTTTTATTTTTTAGAACTTTTTATTAACATATAAAGTTTTAGAACACCGCAGCGGCTGCAGCCTGACAGCTCGTGCCTTTTTCTTTTTTCCCCACCCGACCTGTCAATCAATTCAGTAGGCGTGTCAGCAAATGACCAACCAGCTACCTCAGTTTGTCCTGCAGGTAAACGCTCTGCGCGCAGTTGCTCAAATTACGACAAGAATTTGGAGCGAAAACGTGAGCATTTAACGCAAGAACGAACGCAGAGCTGTGCCTGTGAACGCGTGCGCACAGAACACGCGCGTAGAGTGGCGTACAGGCCGTACGCAGAGCTCTGCCGGGGCCTTTAGAGGCAATGTGTGTACCTAATTTTTTAAAGGATTTATATTCTGCACTAAATATTTGTAACACTTTATACATGGGATTACAACTAATTAACATAGACTTTAAAAACTTTTTAATGTCACCATGTGCTAAAAACAATAATAATAATAATAATAATGATAATAATAATAATGATAATAACAATAAATAGGTTATAGCTTTTTATAGCTTATTTAAGGTGGGGTTCTATGTTACACTGCTGTCAACTTTACATTACAGTCATTCTGGCAGAATTCACAATTTTTTTTAATAAAGTGCCCCATAATTCATCACAGCTGCTACAGCAAACTGCTACCGCTTGTTACAATGAAAAAAAATGGCTGCAGGATTCTATAATTATTTGTAAACAGATGGGTATTGCAAAACTGACAATTACATAAAGGTTCGTTAAAAAAAAAAAGTTTGCATAAACCACTAGGATTTAAAAAAAAAAATCTGATTTGTTTAAAACAAATGATCCAGTGGCTTTGGCCAACCTCAATCAGAATTAAAATGTTTTTTTCTCCTGACTGAGGTAATTGTAAGTGGTATCTACAACAGGTAAGATATTATTTGTTTATAACATACCTATGGAACCCCACTACAGAAGATATGGACTATTGTTTTAAGAACAATCAGTTAGTCCTGACTGAACTCAATTCAAAGAAGTGATTTAGTTTGCTGTAAAAGATGGCAGAAGGTTTTGTATTTTGATTTTATAGCTGCTTTTAACAGTTTGGTACCTGTTGAAAACAATATGCAGTGCATCACATATGCTAATTTAACAAATAAAAAATACAGAAACTTTCTGTTCTGTTCTGTTCACAAACCATAGAAAAATACACTAAAATACTCTTTTGGTTAACTGGTGGTTAACTATGTCTTCTTTCAGACAAATAAAAATAAGTAAGCATACATAAATATAATAATTCCAAGTTTCTACAGAAACAGTGAAGGTCTAGCTCCATTCGTAAAATGACAGCAGTGATTTAAACCAACCTTTGCCAGCTCTGGATTTATGCCATTTTCTGTAGTTTCATCATTTTCCTGCAAACAGCAGTCACTCAGAGACAAGTCAAACACATCTGTGAAGAGAACAAAACCCAATCAGGACGCATGAGAGTGTTTTTATAAGTGACCACTGCCTTTACTGATTGGATCCAAGCAAAGTCTCTTAACTACGTTTAGTTGTAAACTAAATACCTTCTGACCAGAGCCAGCACACATATATCCAATTAAGAATAAAATATGACTCCAGTTGCAGCGTTTATGTATGTATGGCTGACCTCCTTAATATACCTCTCATGTTGCCTTGAGCAGGTCCACAAAAAAAAAAACATGCTGTAAATAAAATGACTTATTATTGGTAAGTCAACACACACCCACTGACATGATTTAGAGGTCTGCTAACAGAACGGCAGACCCATGACGGCCAAGGGAATTACATCATTCCTTCACTTTTCACTGTGATCTGTCAGTATGTCATGTTATGTTTCAGGCGATGGACCAAAAGTTTGCCCTTTTAGCTTATTTAGTTTTAGGGTTTCTCTACACACTAACCATTTCTGATGTGCTGACAAAAGCTGGAGTCGCTTTCAGGTCTCATTTCCTAAAAATGAAAATCCCCATCAGGCTCATGTCTTCATGATAAACAGTATTTAGCTAAAGCAAGTCAAACAAAACAAAAAGAAAATAAACCCTTTGTGAAGGACGCAATGTTTTTCCAAGTGTTAGAATCAAAGAATGATGCCAAGTTTTCCTTTTCTTCGCCTTTCAAATGGCAACTCCTATAATTGCTTCACTTTGTTTTGCTTTTCCGACTATTTTACAGCTTTCTATCGCAACGCACATCATGGATAGACTTTACTGCACGCTGCAACATCTTACCCTGCCGATGCTCGGTGAGGTCCACACTCTTGCGGTCAGGGGCCGGCGCCTCATGGGGACTGATCTGTAAGATACGCGTCAAAGTGCTGATCCACTCCTCCATGTCTTGCTCGCTTTCCGCGGCCAGCACGAAATACGTTGTGACTTCATTCATCTTCAGCTCAAAGGCGTGTTTCCTCAGGCGATTATTCTGCAAGGAATGAAGGAAGATGTTCAGTCATCCAGGACATGGTAAATTCAAAAAGGTTCAAGACAAAAAAACAACTGGACTTTATTTGTAACTGAAGACATTTCACTTCTCATCCAAGGAGCTTTTTCAATTCAAAGAACAGAGTGTGAGGTTTGAGTTATAAAGCTGAGCTAATCTAGATACATGTATATATGCAGATTGACATATCAATCCTCATGAACAAACCCCTTTTTTGAGGATTGACAGGGCCATCTGCATATTTATCTAGCTTAGTTCAGCTTTATAACTCGAACCCCACACTCTCTGTTCTTTGAATTTAGAAAGCTCCTCGGATGAGAAGCGAAACGTCTTCTGTTACAAATAAAATTGTTTTTTTGTCTTGAACATGTCTGAATGAAGAAAGAGACAGGACGATGTGCTAACTCAGCCAGAGTGTGGCTTATTTTGTGCGCCAGGTATTGTGATGCGACACCCACCTGTACCACACCCGTGCATGAGTCAAGGAAGATGCAACCTTTGGGTTCCTTAGAGATCTTTTCATCCTTGTAGAAGTTCATGATGTAGGAGTTATCTGTCAGCTGAGTCAGCTGGAAATACCTCCTTTTGAACGACTGCACACACAGAAAGATGGTTCAAATGATCTGGCTTTAAGTTAACGGAAACTAATCGTTTTATTTAACAAAGCTTAGAACAACAGTCTTTTCTTCTTCTTCTTTTGGCTTTTCCCTTTTCAGGGGTCGCCACAGCGAGTCATCCTCCTCCACCTCACTCTGTCCTCTGCATCCTCTGTCCTCACTCCAACTACCTTCATGTCCTCTCTAACTGCATCCATATATCTCCTCTTTGGCCTCCCTCTTTGTCTTTTTCCTGGCAGCTGCATTTCTAACATCCTTCTACCAATATACCCACTGTCCCTCCTCTGGACATGTCCAAACCATCTCAGTCTGGCCTCCCTAACTTTATCTCCCAGTTGTTCAACATGTGCTGTACCTCTGATGATCTCATTCCTGATCTTATCCATCCTTGTCACTCCTAAGGAGAACCTCAGCATCTTCATTTCTGCCACTTCCAGTTCTGTCTCCTGTCTTTTTGTCAATGTCACTGTCTCCAGACCATACAACATAGCTGGTCTCACCACTGTCTTGTAAACTTTTCCTTTGACCTTTGCTGACACCTTTTTGTCACAAATCACTCCTGAAACTTTTCTCCATCCACTCCATCCTGCCTGGACTCTCTTTTTCACCTCTTTACCACATTCCCCATTTTCCTGGACAGTGGACCCCAAGTACTTGAAGTCCTGCACCTTTGTGACCTCTGCTCCTTATAGCCTCACTGTTCCACCAGCCTCCCTCTCATTCACACACATGTACTCTGTCTTACTACGGCTGACTTTCAAGTGCATACCTCCACCTCTCCAAGTTCTCTTCCACATGTTCCCTGTTCTCACCACAGATCACGTCATCTGCAAACATCATAGTCCATGGGGATTCCTGCCTGAGATCATCTGTTAGTCGGTCCATCACCAGAACAAACAAGAAGGAGCTCAGAGCAGATCATTGATACAATCCCATCTCCACCTTGAAGCTATCTGTCATTCCTACAGCACATCTCACCACCGTCCTGCTGTCTTCATACATGTCCTGTACCAGTCTAACATACTTCTCTGCCACTCCAGATTTCCTCATGCAATACCACACCTCCTCTCTTAACTTAGAACAACAGTTGTAGTTAGTGTTTAGTTCAGTTTGGCCTGAAGTTAACTCTGACCTTCAAACGGTAGGTGATGTAAAGGTTTTAAAATTACAATATCCCTGCTTCGTTCAATGAGAATGTGTCAATTCAATCTCAAAGAAATCTCAAGAGAGGACGACAAGACAGGGAAAAATGTCGAAGGTTTCCTCACCCGGACAGTGATGCTGTTGTTGACGGTGCTGTTGAAGTTCCCTTTGTACAACCACCCTGACTTAAACACACCAATCCCTCCACCTCCGCCTCCCCCCACACCCCCTCCCCCCTTGGACGAGGACAGAGAGGTGGTATCCTGTAAAAGAGAAATTAAATTAGAGATTAACTGAGATTTCAATTTATTTCTTTATTTTTTTAATGTCAAAATGCAGCCGATCGATACAGAAAGAGACTTTCTAGTGTGTCCATTTGTCACTGAGATGAACTTCATGCACCATTTCCTACTGACTTGTTGATGAAGTCATAAATCTTCCAAAGTATTTTTTCAGCTTTAGCTGTTCCGCTGAACTTAAACAGGAGAGTTGGGATGTAAACAGAAAAGAATACGGTCATCACTGACCTCATCTTTGTCCACATCTTCATAGTCGATCTCAAAGGAATGAGATGGCAGCTTCTCCGCTTTGTACAGTTTTCTTGAAAGGAATGGCAAAAGGACAAAATGTTGTAACAGTATAGCTTTCCAATCATGACGTACCCAGAAGAAGAGAATTTATTTGAGAAACTGATTAACGTGTTCAATCAGAGTGAGGCAAACAACCGGGGGAGGCTGACTCTGCTCTAAGGCTCTCTGTCAGGATTCGACAATAGGCGGTTCCTTCTCGATCCCGCTCCACTGATTTTTACAGACGAACCCGTCTTTGTGTGCGAGCTCAGGGGGGAAATGTCTTTGTGTGTGTGCTGTGAGGTGCAGACAGAAAGGCTGCAGTCTCTGGAGAAAAACATTGGAGCCTCCCTCTGCTAAATGCAGTAAAAAAACTGTCCAACAAAGTATCTCGCTGGACCACGCTTGGAAACGTAGCGGTGACTGCGGTCCAGCCACTGACATTTTGGCTTGCAAAAAATGGAAGACACTTCACTCAAATCACAGCAGTGACAACCAGCTGTAATTCCCCCCGTTGTACGACGGTTTCAAGAGCATATTTCAACTTCAGCTCGCTCCATAAATCTGCTTGCAAACAGCAAGTTTAGCAGAAAAGCAAACAAACTACGAGTCGTGTTTCCCACATTTTCAACGACAGACCCTCTGAACTTCATGGACTGAAGATATAAGTGGTGCGCTCCAACTTGTGTTTAAGCCTAGTTTTATTTTACATTTCTTTCCTGATGTGATTTCAGAGGTCGTGTGAACTGAATAAAAGAATACAGTGGCAGCCCATGGGACAGAGGAGAGACATTCCTGTGGCTGCAGGGTTCTGGGACAGACAAACTGCTTGAATGATTGGCAGCTTCATTTAAATGGGACACAAATGGGTGTTGAACTGATGAATGACATCTAAAAACAGAAGTGAACAGTCATGAGGAAGAACAATGTGGTGGGGAAACTAAAGCAAGGTCATTTAAGTTTAACAATGTGCTTAGCCTTTCTATTAAAAGCTATTTTGGGGTTGGCGTGTCATCCACAAGTAAAAATGTTTTTGTCGAATAAGAATGTCAGTCTTGTCCTGATCTGATGTTCACCTTACTGGACGATGACTAAATAAGTTTTAAAGGACGAGTGGACAAAATTCAACAAATTTTAAGTTGAAACTCTAATTAAAAAGAACAAAAATATATTTCTCCAAGAAACCAAATATTCTAGTACCATAAAATATTCAATCTGCAAAAATCTATCATAAAAATAAAAATAAAATAACGTCCAGGTGTTCTGTTGGTCCTTCCTCCACAAATCTGACCAGAAAACCCCAGGATGTCCTCTTTAATGTACTTTTTAGAGAGATTTCTGGGAAAGGTCTCAGATTAAAGACTATGCGGGAGGACAAAGAGGAATGGAGGACTGCTGGAACTGTCCAGTCTCAGAAGGACAAGTTGTAATACACGACAGAAAGCTTAACATTCTTTCAATTTTTGACTGATGGCCAGAAAAAAGGAATTACTCAGACAAAAATTTCAGACATTTTGAAATGGATTCAAACAATATGTCTTACTTGCTTTAGATAGCTCTTTGAACAAACAGTTTGAAAGATAAAAAAGTCTAGAACATTGAAAAGCTAAATGCTTGTCTGAGCAGAGCCAAAACCAAAAGTAGATTGCTGCTGGTTTAAAACAACTCCAAATCTCATAGTGGTCTGAGCCAAATTAGCATTTTATGGTTATTTAGAGAGAATATCATGGCTATTTGCGAGTAGGCCTGTCACAATAACAACTTTTGCTGGGTGATTTAATTGTCTCCAAAATTATTGCGATAAACGATAATATTGTTTGAAATTTGACAATAATCATTAATTATTGTAAAATTTAAAAAGAAATGTTTGGTAATTTGTTTTGCGTGCAGTACCTTTTGTTGGCTGCCTGATTCAGTAAAAGACTGTTTGAACCGAAGGATGGATAGTGAGGGAGTGAGCAGCGTGTCTTTTAGAAAAATGGGAGGGAGGCCCCTTAACGTGACATGGGCCGTCTCTCTTCAGTTCTCAAAATGGCAGACGCTTGGTGTGTTTTTATTTTTTTTAATTTGTTTATTTATTTATTTGTAATATTTATTGAAAAAGTACAGAATAATACAATAAAATGCAGTATGCAGTAATGAAATAGCAGGCTGGGTAGTCAGTGAAGCCAAAACAAAACATGTTCAAAGCAAAGTGAGAGTACTGGTTCTACAAAAGTAGAAATCAAAATACAAATACTTTTGCAAAATTGAGTCGAGAAGGGGCAAGACCAAAATAAATGAAAGACATCTTCTGGGTTTTCATCAAAAAAAGAGCAAATTGTATTTATATTCTTGTTAAACTGTTGTAAATAGATTTTGGATGGGTAAAATCTGTGAATAATTTTGAATGATACTTCTCTTACTTTATTATTTATCATGTATCTGGCTAGTAAATCCAAATCCTTTTCCCGTTAAGGTTATTAATAAAGGTGTTCCAATAAGGTACCACATATGGAGTTGACACAACGTTGTTGACACAACAACGAGTAAACAATTTCTCAGCTTCTTTTTCAAAGAAAAACAACTTTTTACACAAAGGCACGAGTTTCAACCGTGAATTTTTGAGCTTCGACAAGACAGTTTTTTTTTCTCCAGAGGTCGGTCTGTTAGCTTAGCTCCTAGCTTAGCTTCTCAGCTTAGCTGCTTTTAATGATCCAAAAACACGATTTTGGATCATTAAAACAGATTTTAAAGAGGAAAGAGAAAGGGAGGGGTCAGTGAAGAGCACCGGAGTTGAACTTTTTGTCATCCAGTGTCTTCAGTAGAAAGAGAGAGACACGAAGAAAAGATAAAGCCGATAAATGAAAATTAGGTCAATAATTTCATTTATCATGCAATTAATTGATTAATTGATTAATTGATTTATTGTTTATTGCGACAGGCCTATTTGCAAGTGCAAATATCAGCAGCAGCTAGCTGTAGCACTCCTTGGGCAGTTTGACCACGAACATCACAATATTTCTGGAGCTGTTTTAATACAACAGCAATGTACCGGTACTTTTATCTTGTTGTCATCATTCTTTGTTGAAACCAGGTCTCTCTTGTAAATGAGTCCTCGAGGCTCAATGGGATTAACCTGCCTAAATAAAGGTTGAACCTTGACCCCACTTAGACTAGCTTTTAGCTTAGCTTAGTAGAAATTAAACCATTTTGAACATCAGCGTTTTAAACCGTGACTGGTTGGACTGTAGTATATGTGTTACCTGGGCAGCAGGCGGTAGTCTCCAGCATAGTCATCAAACTTGAACTGGACCACATTCAGCTCAGAGTTGTAATATTTGCAGGCCTGAAGATGAAGAAGAAATATTAAGGGTATTTTTTGTAAGTAATTTTAAAAAAACAGCGACTTTTTGTGGGAAACGAGGGCCAGGAGTGTGTACCAGCTGAAGTCAGCTAGAATAAACTGTACAGGGAGAAGTCCAATATGCACACAGAGATTTATCATTAGCTTATTTGAATAATGAAAAGAACTAAATTAAGATTTGGTCCCCATGGCATCAGCATAGAAAGATTTCTTTACATCTCCAGATATTAGTTGTCTGCTTGAAACACTGCTCAGCACAGTGGAAGTCACACAGGCTGCAGGCTAGTTTCACATCCTGCTTGCTTGTTCTAGGCAGTATCAAAAATATTTTTTTCATTCCTTGCACACAATAATTATTTACAATATTATATAATTGTTCCAATGCTACAAATTGTAAGTATAGTTATATATGTTTAATATATATAGTTTATATTTGTTTCATTAGGTTTAATTGCAAACATACACAGCCAGAAACTCTGCTCATCTCCTAAGAGCCGTGTGAGTCTACACATCTACTGTATATGCTTTAATATTTTCTTTTCAACTTAACCGGTTAGTTGATCTGTTCAGAACCCGGACATGTTTTTTTTTGGTGTCAGGAAGTTCTTTATTAACACCAATCTAAACACAAATCTACCTCCGGCCAATTTCTTTTCCCCTTCAAACCACAGCGGCTTCAGTTAGTGAGTCAAACATGTTCAGAAATAACTCGTCTTACTTGTCTGACCAGCAGACACTCAGCCTGTAGCTCTGCCCCTTCGGGAACAGTCGAACTGAGAGTTCGCCTCTCCTGAGGAACTGTGGAGACCTGCAGGAATAAAGAGGTAAAAAGATGAGTTGGTTCCCAAGATGAGAAAGGCACCGCTCAAAAAAAAAAAAAATGTCTAATAGATTTCTGCTGTTTATTGCATATGAAACATCTCCAAAAACATTTGGCTAAAGATCCACTAAAGCAGGGCTATTCAACTAAACTGCTCAGGGGGGCACAGTTACTGAAAGACAAGAGCTCAGGGGGCAGACATCCAGCAGTTAGTGTCATTAAGTAAGTTTGTTTTATGGTTTAAAATCTAGTTTTATTTAAAAATGAACCCATTTGTGGGCCCAACTGAGATAACCCAGGGGCCTGATTTGGCCCCAAGGCCATCAGTTGAATAGCCCTGCACTAAAGAAATGTGGTTGGCTCTTAAAAACTTACTGTATCCTTTGGGAGCTACAGTTACTATTGTCAATAAGAAATGATCTACCGTAATTTTCAGTCTAAAAGCTGCAACGTTTTTTTTTCAAAGGCTTTGAATCCAGCGGCTTTGCTGCTGCAAAATTATGTTTCATTTAATTATTAATTAACTGTCCCAAGAGGCTGCATCATGACACCAATCAACTTCCATTCAAATTAATTCTTAAAATATTCACTTAGTAAATTTCTCCCACTAGTCATGAGGTCTTTGGCTAGAGTTGTATTCTGATCAGTGTGGTTATTTTAGAAATACTGAAAATAAGTGTCAGAATTAGAGAATAGAGATGAGATGTACTTTATGTCTACTAAACCCTTACAGAAAAATCACATTAACTTCAGAGGTGGACAATAACATGTGTCACATGTACAAATATTGTGACAAATACGAAACTGATTTTACACATTGGAAACATGGGTTTGGAATGTTATCATAATTTGAAAGACTAAAATTATTCTGCAAACCTACAGTATACAAGAGAGCTGAAACCTGTAGAATTATAACCTTTAACATTCATTCAACCTTTATTTATACAGGCTAGCCTCGTTGAGCCACGGGGACTCATTTACAAGAGGGACCTGTCTCACTCACACCCAGGGTCAATTTAGAGTTACCAATCAGTCTAACATGCATGTTTTTGGACTGTGGGAGGAAACCGGAGCACCCGGAGAAAACCCATGCATAGACGGAGAGAACATGCAAACTCCACCCAGAAAGACCCCCGGACCGGGATTTGAACCGGGAACCTGCTCGCTGAGAGGCAGCAGCTCTACCAGTTGTGCCACCGTGCTGCCCATGTTTTATGTAGTCAATCTTACCACGTTTTAT
Organism: Garcialebias charrua; assembly: GCA_038048925.1. Classification (NCBI taxonomy): domain Eukaryota; kingdom Metazoa; phylum Chordata; class Actinopteri; order Cyprinodontiformes; family Rivulidae; genus Garcialebias; species Garcialebias charrua. Next base: position 37,139 of record JBBPBX010012527.1, read on the forward strand.
ACTGTGTTGTAATTATTTATGCATGTCTTTTACATGGCACCAAATGTTTCCCATGTCCTCGCCTTTTTACGTGACCAAAAAAAAAAAAAGTGGAAAACATGTTAACTGTGTTTTTTCCCCAAATATTCACACTTCAGATCAAAGAACAAACATAACTTCACCCATAGCCTTCCAAACAGCTGTTCACAAAGCATGGCGTGAAATCCAAATGCTGTTCTTTTGTTCAGTCTGAGGGTGTTATTAATATAAAATCATTGGAATTTATTTTTAAAGCTCCAATCATGTGTTTTTGAAAAGCCATCATTACATATCTGCCTTCATGTTGTAAAGGATTATGAGGAGGTCAATATTAATACTGACCTCTTTACCTTAATTAATTTACTCATTCAGATTGAATAGTAATTTCACGGATTCTTTCTTTTTCAGTTTACCCAATATTTCTGTGATCTTTCTGATGGATAAATAAATAAAGCCATTAAGTGACAGAGAACGTTGACTTTAGCTTGGTATGCCAGGAGACACTACCATTTATTTATAATAAATCAACTAAAATCAACATCATTACACTTGATTGACATGATTTCACTTTCTTTCAATTTAACACGTCAGCACATTTAAATTGCAACACAACAGACATAAATACAGGATGTTAACATATTTAGTCTGAGGCTCTACTACTTAAATAGTTTCCAGCTTAGAATTGAGGGAAAGGAGATAGGAGGAAAGATAGAGAGATGGTTTAAAGGAAATTGTCTTGAGCATGTTACCAGAAGTGACACTTCCCATCCGATTTCTGCTGAAATCCAGGTACGTTTGTAAACAGCTCTTTACCTTCGACGACGAGTCTGATAAAGAGATGACACCAGCCTTTCAGGCGTACAGAATCGTTGCAGGTCCAGCACGTCCGAGCCGGTTCTTGTTTACGTTTTCAACGTCTCCTCGGATCCGCTTCGATCATCAGAAAATATGTCAGCTACTGGTTGACTTCAAGATAAACTTATTCCAGGAAGGAATAAACAAAGTTTTGAGCTTACGCTGGTTCTAAGTGGACTATAACAGCATGTTATTAGTCCTTAACTGGATGACGTGTCCTTAGCGTGTGACTAAATGTCCATCCAGCTCTTTGGGAAAAGTTCACATCTCTTGACGTTCCCAGCAGACTCCAAACATTCCAGCTTAGCTTAGAACTTTAAGAAAGAACTCTGAGATGAGAGAGACTTGTCTCTTTTTCATTGGTCCGTGGACCAGCGAGGAGTTCACTTGTTGTTATCAAGATTCAAGGTGAAATTCAAAGCAGAGTGAAAATGTTTTGGAAAGACAGAGAGTGCTGGAGCCCTTCTCATGAAAACAACAGATTAACTGTCTTCTGACTTTCTAAACAAAACGGCCGGGTCTCTCTGACCCGAGTCTTCAACTTTCACACAGCAGTGGATACAGTGATGTGCAGAAGTGACACAGTTTAAAGGGATTGTGACATGATTTTTTTACTATTCATAAAATTGCTCAAAATATATATATTTTATCATTTAAATATGTTTGTTTTTGCAAACAAAATGATAAATCACTTTAATTTTGCTTTAAAAGTGATTTTGAACTTCAAGCCGTGTTTAATCATGGGAAATCCGATTACACTCGAACGCACCATATGTGATGTCACACTGGGCAGAGGGCTGTGGTGTCTTTAATAGCGGACAATTTAAAACTGGACGAATTTATCAATCTATGTGAAGATTTGAGCTATTTGTCTTCATTTTGGGAAGCAGAAAATTGTTTGGGTGATGGAACAAGAAACAACAGGATCTAATTTAGGTCTGATGCTGTATCAGACTTCCTTCATGTCGAGCTGCTCATACCTGCGCACTGTGACAAGCCCAGAGCTCTGCCCGGTGTGACATCACAGATGGTGCGTTCGTGTGTAATGGGATTTCCCATGATTAAACACGGCTTGAAGTTCAAAATCACTTTTAAAGCAAAATTAAAGTGATTTATCATTTTGTTTGCAAAAACAAACATATTTAAATGATAAAATATATATATTTTGAGCAATTTTATGAATAGTAAAAAAATCATGTCACAATCCCTTTAACTCTACAGAATAACACAGCTTAAAAGCACACATCATGAAAATGACAAAAGTTATTCTTTTGATTACATTAGAATAAAATCAAAGATAGAAATAGTCTCTTTTGGTGACTATGTTCTCAGATTACAACTAATGGAATAATTTGTAGTAAATGTCTTGCTTTACTGAGAGGTCAGTAAAGGTCATCTCTGGAACAGTTCAAAAATACACAGGTGTATCAAAGTGGACACGGTCATGCCCACTACAATGTTCAGGCTGCTGTTTAATACACTGTATTATTTTACATTATTTATGTTTAGTGTATACCTTAGATCCTAATACTGTATACAGTTTATTTCTATACTTTATATTTTTGCTATTTTTAGGTGTAACTGGGGCATTGAGTACACAATTTCATTCCACCTCATGTAGCACATATGATGCGAATGACAATAAAGAACCTTGAACCTTCTTTCATTCATTCATTTGAATTTTACACATAAAGAACAAAATGATGGATCACTTCAAAATAGTACAAATTGTTAATCAAATAACAATTTTTGCTTATTTTTGTACTAAGTTCAGTTTTTTTTTAGAGTTACGTTTTTCCTTTTTTTTGCGTGAAGTTTTAGCTTTTTTTGCGTTTAGTTGTTGTTGGGGTTTTCTCGAGTTATATTTTTGCTTCTTTTTGAGCTGTGTTTTTGCTTATATTTGCTTTAAGTTTTGGGGTGTTTCGAGTTGCGTTTTGCATTTTTTTTCCAAGTTACATTTTAGCTTTTTTTCTTGTAAGGTTTTATGTTATTTAGAGTTATGTTTTAGAACTTTTTAGATAAAAAGTTTTTTGATTTTTGTTGTTATGTTTTAACTTATTTTAATGTTAAGTTTTGGGATATTCGAGTTAAATTTTAGATTGTTTTGAGTATTTTGAAAAATGTAAACATTAGTTTATTAAAAAGAAAGAACAGCACCACAAGATTTAAACTGTTTATACTGTCATTCTGTCTGTGATTATTAGAGTTATGGTTAATATTTGTACATAAACCAGCAATAGTTTTGGGTCATAAGCCTCCGCTGTTATTTTACGAGTTGAAATAAAGAGAATTAAGAACTACAGCACTAAGGTTTATTTTGCATTCAATCTTTATTAGAACACATGTTGGGCAAAATGTTTGTATAAAAGCAGCTGACCTGAGCTATCAGGACTTACAATAAAACTTCAATGTTTTCTTTTTAACAACTTATGATAAAAGTATACTGCAGCATGCAAAAAATAGTTTGTATTTAAAATAATGTACATGTACAGGCAGTCCTCGACTTACAACGGTCTCGAGTTACGACGTTTTGTGGTTACGACACACATCTCCATTAAAAATAAAAAAGTTAAACAAAAACATTTTTAAAAATTTTATTTTGAAAAGCCGAGTTCCGAGTTCCTTCCGGTTTTGACGGCAGAAGCAGTAGCTTGACGGCAGAAATGTAAACACTCTGGACCACGCGAAGTACAGGCTGTCTCAGATGTTGGAGGAGCACCGAGCTAACATGCTAACAGGCCTTACTGGAACACTCTGGACCACGCGAATTAGAGGCAGCCTCAGATGTTGGAGGAACACCGAGCTAACATGCTAACAGATGGAGGAACGCTTCACCAGCTCCCAATAGGTTAACTCTTTTTTTCCTTCATTATGACTCCAAATGTATGTGTTTTTTGATAATTATGTAGGGTACTGTGTTAGGATAGGCTAAGTGCTTGGTAAAATACAGTATATTGTACGTATAAGGTGCAGTTTGTACGTATATTCCGGCTTACGTGGAAATTCGGGTTACGACGGAGCGTAGGAACAGAACTCCGTCGTAAGTCGAGGACTACCTGTATTGCTTTTTAAAACTGTTTCTGCCCAGTCAAACATCCCAACGTGGGTTTGCATTCTCAGCATAAAAAAAAAAAATCTCATAAATCATGCAGATCTAATTAGAAAAATAACTTATGATTCATAAAGCAAAAAAATCAACATTCAATCTTTTAGATGGACAATTCAGATTAGTGTGAAGGAATAAAAAGGCGTCAGCATAAACAGAGAAAGTTTGATTTATTTGCTGTACAGTGAGCAGGCCACAACCCTGAGTTCAATGGAGATCTGCCAAAGTAGCAGAGCAATAGTAAACGTCTGCTCCTGATTAGGAATACTCAGAGAAATACTTTTATTCACATTTACAGAAACTATGTGTTGCAGAGATTAAAAATATCTCTTTACTACAAGCAACTGATGAGGCCATTTTAATGTGCAGTGGGTGCACATCTGCAGCTTAAAATATTAATAAAGTACCGGTAATGACGCTTTTAATGAGCAATGAGCTTTTACCAGCACTTGGTTGGGACACAATCAAGTTATTTCTTAACTATCCTTTTCCAGATGGAGCACCTTTCTCTGCACAAAACGTGCCACCCCCCTCCCAAAAAGAAAAGAAAAACAACTCGGAGCATCCCAGTGATTGTTCTTGCCCCTGTAGTTTATTTTGAATGGTTTATAAAGTGGAAACTATGGTTTTGGGTGAGCTCAGCTTTACTGTCAGAATATGTGCATCCCCCTTCACAATGGACCAGGAAAAATATAGAAATATAAAGATCAGTGTCTAGCAGCGTTTGCAGCATCACATGTCTCTGTACCTGAAGCCTCTGTTTCATTTGAGTTTTTATTTTTATTTTTACTACAGAACATAGTAGTCCTTTTTTGAAGCAAAATCATAAAACAGCCAACTGTCCCGAATCATAAAGCAGCAGCTGAGATGAGAGCTCATTTGCAGACACTTGTTACATATTCATTAGCAGTGTATGAGGAAAGGGCAAAAAAGTGGGTGGGATTGCTAAATATTTAATCCAGATCTGATCCAAGTTGCACAATATATACAAAATGTAACATCATTGCATTTGCCAATCATTTATGCTCTGCTTCCTCATATCATATTAAAAAGCATCTTCACTGCCAGTAATGATCACAAACCAGCTTAGAGGATTGTAACTGAGATACTAAAACACAGAGGGAGTTTGGTAAGCATCTTCATGACAAAATACATCAAACAGAGAGGAAGGAGGAAAATACACTCAACAAAAAATGTTGCAGTCACATTTTTCCTTTTGATTTCGTGTAATCTTAATTGGAACAAAATGTGACCTCTTTATGACTGGACTGGACACAAACTCTTGAACCTACCGAGAAATCGTTGTCAGGGAAAAGGAGCAGGTCTCTGAGAGGGTCCTCCTTCAGCTCATCCACCAGCTCAGAGATGACAGCTTCATAGTCAAGAGGATCAATCAGTTTAGGCTTCTCCTGCTGCACAAAGGAAAAGAAACACCAAATAAAACAAGGTCAGGTTAGTTATTCTGATCAGATTATCGTACAATAAAGTATAACTGAATGATGATATAGGAAACAATATGATGAAATGCTCTATAATACTATACAGTACTACAAAGTAGAAAATGTAATTTGTAGCAGACAAAGAAAAGGTAAAATGTGTTGTGACACCTTTTAATATGATACAAAATAGTGCAATGTTGCACAGATACAAACAACATATTAGGGTATAATACTAGGATTGAGTGATATCTCCATTTTTGAGGTTTTAACATGATACGCAAGATACTGTGTAATTGATTTTAAAAATAGGATTTAAATTAATGCATAAATGCTAAAATCAACCATAGAATGCAATAAATTCAACAGTGTGATGATTCAAAATTATGTTTCCATTTAATGTTTTTCTTTTCTTTCCCAACTGCACGGACATTGAAATAATAATAATAACCTTGAATGAACTTAAATGTAGCAAGCTTTTTTCACTAACACTCATAACACTCGTGTTCTGGAGGCATTCACAAAGTTCATTCACAAAGACAGAAAGTGCTGGATAGAAGATGACATTTCAGGTGGCGATAAGTAAAATAATTTGGGGTACTGTTATTTTTGGGTTAGTATCACATTTTCTTCAGTGCCTTCCTTGCAAAATCCAAACTACCACCAACTGATCCAGTCCTGTACTTGAAAACAACTCATTCATCTTTTCTCAGTTTTGTGCCCGTTTCTTCACTTTCCATCACAACTGAAAGATGCTTGTTCAAACTTATTAAATAATATTACCAAAACAAGCCATCTTATCCATGTCATACTATGTCTTACATAATGTAATAATGTGTATTCCGAAAAGAAATGTCTTAGTTGTTACATAACTTCTCCACAACTACAGTATCAAACAATGAATTTTCTATAATCCATTGGTCAAAATCTTTATCTCAAACAGTTTTTTTAAATGTTGTCTCGTTTAAAAATTGACATGGTGAAACCACACTGCTGCACTTTGATGTTTTGGTCTTTGCCTGTGCTGGGATGTAACAAAGTACAAGTATTTTGTTACTGTATTTAAGTACATTTTTCATGTACCGTATCTGTACTTAAGTAGAGTTAAATGTGGGTACTTTCGACTTTTATTCCACTACATTCTGCATTAAAAACCTGCACTTTCTACTACAATACATTTCTACATTTCTAATGCATTGCTTTACAAGTTACATTCACGTTATGGTTGATTGATTTGTTCGTTAGTTTGAAAGTAACCAATGGTGAGAGTGGAGTTGGTCCATTGAATCACTGCAAAGTGGGCAGGTAACGTTAGACCTGCCTTCAAGAAGAGCTGGACCAATTACCTATACATGTATTCTAGTATTGAGCTGGGTGCACCCGCAGCACCAGTAACGCATCCAATATGGATTCCACACAGAGTCAGCCAGAATATACGCGCCTTATTGAAAGACTATTGAAAGACTATTGAAAGACGAAAGACTATTGAAAGACTATTGAAAGACTATTGAAAGACTATTAATGGACTATTCAGTACAGCAGGACAGATTGTCTCTCCCAACAGAACCAGACTGGACTAAAAAAAACTTTGAAAACCAGCTTCTTCTGAACTTGAACAAGAAATACTTGCAGCAATATTAAAATGTGTCACTTCATGGGATGTTAGGAGACAAGAGTTTTCTCCAAATGGCTCAACACTCAGGTCCAAGTTTTGACAATGGTGTAAGGAAGTTAAAATATTGTTCACTGTATTGACCCATTACAAGGTTGACTAGACGGTAATTTAACTAGAGTTGAAATTATCAGTGTCTACTCCTTTGTCAGGTGTGTCTAATGCTCGTTTTTTCAGGCAGACAACTTTACTTAAATGTGTTTACTGCAGTGAAAATGACACATTGGTTTTGCTTTGTGTTAAATAAAAACTTTCAAATGAATAAATATTCCTCTTTCTTATTTTGCTTAATGGCATTTATCTCTGCATGTCATCCCTGAAATTCTGACGCACAGAATCACAAGTCCAATTGTGAACTGTGTCACAGAGTAAACACAATAAAAACATGTATTATCTGCAGCATTGTTCATTAAAATGGCTCAACTAATGTATTACAGAAAAAAATACATACGGTAGGCACACAATGATAACCATTGTATTAGGTAATACATTCAGCAAGTACTTTTACGTTTAATACTTTAAGTATTTTTAAAAGCAAGTACTTACTTTTACTTAAGTAAAAACGTTAATGTGGTACTTCTACTTTGACTAGAGTACATTTTTGGCTATTTGTACTTTTACATAAGTACAAAGTTTGAGTACTTTTTCCACCACTGGTCTTTGCAGTATGCCAGCATCAGTAAAACAACAAGAAAACTCAATGACCGTTTCTCACAAATATGGCTTTTGAACATTGAATTAGTCACAGTAAATTTTGCCATAGCCAAGTAATAATCTAAACCACTATGAAAAAAAATTGATCACAATCATAACATTTCTTGGGTTTTTACCATGACATCACTGGTACCTAAATAACTTGCAGGGGAGGTAACGACACAGCTGACGTTCAGCTGGGACACACCCCAATGACGAGAGCTGTTTGAGTTTTAAACAAGATAACAAAACTTAAAAGCCAAGTTAAACTCATTTACATACAAAAATGGGTGTAACACCAAACAAAATAAATATATAAATAAATTAGAATGAAACCGTAATGGTAAGTCATGACATTTTCCCTCCAAATAAGAAACCTCAAGAAAAAAAAAGATAAGCACCCGACAAAACAATCCATCGTAAGTCCCCTTTCACTTCTTGTTGAAATTAGTGAAAAGTACCTAAAAGATCACGTCTTTTGAATGAGTCACACACAGAAAAACGATGGTTTACATCAGACAGCAGCAGCTCCTGCCAATTAGAAAGTAGCAACACTGCTGCAAGCAAAGAGTGAGGTGCAGGCTGTGGTCAGAGACACAGAGGAAGTTATGAATTCTCGTTTAGCTGCAGAGCAGCTACTTGATGGTTTGACTACCTGAACGAGCCCAAAACTACAACAGATCACACACATTTATCGTTATAGATCTCATCAAGCAGATCCGAACTATCTCTTCCTCAGCTTTTACCACAAATACCTATTCTCAACATTTTACTTTTCATTTAGACTTTCAATATCTAGTAGAATTTAGGTTTTTAGTTGGATTATTTGGAGATCCCTTGAAGCATGTTGAAGATACAACTTTATTCATAAAGCACTTCAAAAGCAACACTGTTGGCCAGAGTGCTGTACACTAACACATACAAGCATAAAAACCATAAAATCAACTGAAACCATAAAAGTAACGAACGGTTAACATCATAAAACAGTAAAAACAATAAAACAAATAAATTAAAAACCGTAGAACCAGCACTTCAAGCTTAGTTAAAAGCCAAAGAGAAAATATCTTGCACAATGTGTTAGCACTCGGAGTATACCTTGAGGATGACTCTCAGCTACTACCACGCCAAACTTTAGCTCAATCTCTGTCAAACTAACCGAGTCACAGCCATCTTTGTGTTTGTTAAAGCTGATGAGCGCTGACTGCAACTTTTGGAGAGAACGGGGCTAACATGGCTTTCACAGGACAATGTGGCAATGCTTTATACATTTCTGACACCTAAAGAAACAAAAAACAAATCAAATAGTTTTAAAAAAGTTACTCGGCTATCAGTTCAGATTAGAAGAAGCAAGCAGATTAAAAAAGCTACATGTCAGCAAAGATTTAGGAAAGCTTTTGGCTTCCCCGCTCGCATGTTTTGTTTTAATGTCATGCAGCTCAACACTATTTATTTAGCAAAATTACAAACTTTAAGTAATACACATGGTTTAAGGAGGCTCTTCCTGTCTATGCCCAGCTAAACAGGCAAACACATGTAAACATGCCATGAACTAAAATCTTAAACACTGCACATTTTGAAGTACTATAACAGATTTTTAATCACTAAAGCTATCAAATGTGTATAAATGACCAAAATAAGTCACTGGTGGCAAGCGGACATCTAATCTAACCGAAGCTTGACCTAATGAACAAGAAGACAACATACAAGTACGTACAATACTCAGTCGGTTGAAATCCGATCGCACTCGTTTGCTCTTTATTTTCCTCCTGAAGGTGATTTTGCTCCTGAAGCTCATTGCCAGTTGTGATAACTGGTTTCGATCTAATCTAAAGGAGAGGACAACTCTCGAGGCGTCAAGACCTGTAGAGGAGACACATTGTGGGCATGTGCTCTTTCAGAAGCAGAACTAGCACTCGGTGAGTGTGTCTCAGCACACGTGGACGCAGAGGAAGTCGATGTGTGAGTTTGTGTCAGAACATGTGGATAGCGAGGAAGTTGATGTGTGACAGGCCCAACAAACACAATACTACACGGGGATGCACATACGTCAAAAGAAATACCCTAAACAAGCCTATCAGCTTCTTCTTTTTCTGCATTCGTGCTGTTTTTAGATGAGACCAGGACAATTTTACTTTCAAACCTCCGCTTCACCTGCATGCACGACACAAAATAAGAGTCAGTCTCATCTTTGTCCTAATAATTTTGCATACGTGTTCACAAAAAACACAGACATAAACACAAAATCTATTAACTTCCTGTTGTTGAACCCGCCTGTGTTCATACGTGACTGTGAGCTGGCGTGGACAGGAAACGTGAAAAAAATATAAAATAAAATAATAACACCGCAGAGACGTTATGTTTGTCAGTGCATGTCTGCATACATGCAACCACACACACACACACACACACACTTCCTCAGTCTGAGCATCATAGCAGAACAGAGATCTAAACAAGAGGAAACAACTTCTGATGATACAACAATAGCCGATATCTTGTAAAACCACTGCGTCTACTTTCCCCTTTTTTAACAGACAGGAGGAGGAGGCTGCAGCGGGCCTGGGAGACCAACATGTGAACCACGCACATCTTAGTTACAATCTCCATTGTTCATGATTTTAGATCCTTTCAACTGTAAAACAGAAAAAATGACATGAATGTTGGCGGTCTGTTACAGCGCAGACCACACTAACACCCATTGTGTTCTTTAAATACTTACAGTATACTCATATTTGTGGTCTATGTACAGCATTTTTTCCAGTAAACAGTACATTATTAAGCATATTGGAAACAACATGGATGTTTATCATGTTATTACAAGACACTTAAGCACAGCAGGGGGATTCAAACACTTGATCATAGGAAAGAAACACAAGTACTCTACTCACTGATCGACAGTTACCAACTCTTTGAGATGCCTTTATTGTTAAACTTGTCATAAATCTGACATCAACTGCCCATAAAACTCAACAGTTTCAGCTCCATCCACCCTCTGTTTAAATGTCTTGATGACATCAAGGCATCGATGGCTTCAAATTTGTTTAAGTTTTACTGACTGAAAACTGAAGTTGTGTTTAGCCCTGGCTCTACCGATGTCTCTGATCCTGTAAATCTCGACTCTCTTCAGCCATATCTTAAGCAGCCTGTTACGAATCTCGGGATAGTTTTAGACCCTGACTTTAAATGTAATAAACATATTAATTATGTTCTACAAAAAAAGCTTCTTCCAGTTAAGGCAGATAACTAAACTTAAGTCCATGTTGACCAGATCTGACCTTTGAAAAATAGTCCATGCGTTCATTACAACCTGACTAGACTACTGAAATTTGCTTTATATTGGGGTCAGGCAGGTGTCTCTTTCACGTCTCCAGCTCATCCAAAATGCTGCAGCTCGGCGATTAACAGAAACTCGTAGGTTGGGCACATTTCACCAGTTTTGTCCTCCCTTCACTGGCTCCCTGTTCGTGTCCGAATTGATTTTAAAATTCTCCTGTTGAACTTTAAGTGCATTAATGGCCTTGTACACTCATACCACCCTGACTTTCAGTGGTGGGATGTAAGTACAGTATAAGTACTTTGTTACTGTACTTTAGTACATTTCCATGTATCTGCACTTTACTTAAAGGTATTGTGACATGATTTTGTAAATTTGAATATTTGTCAGAACATATATATCTTATATCATTGAGCTCTGGTCGTTTTTGCATAATAAATTATAAATATGTAAAAATTTTATTCTAAATTATGGTAATTTTTTCTCTGGTACTTGCTGGGATACGCCCCTAAAATTCCGCGCATTTCCGCAATACGTCATCACCAGTCGTCGTCGCCAGTCATCAACGTCACAACGGGCAGAAGGCAGAGCCTTGCCCGTTTGTTTTGTGTGTTAACTGCTTGCCATAGACCAGAAAGTTCATTCTCAATAGTCCAGGTATCAAATCCGCTCATTCTCAATCAGTTCATCTGGACAATTTCTTTTTAGTAGAAACGTTTCACCCTCACTCCAGAGGGCTTCGTCAGTCAGAGCAGTCCAAAGCAAACTGAAGCTACCCCACCAAGTAAACAACTTAAGTGGACCAACCAGTTTGCTGTAGCCAAGATGGTTTCTGGGGGCTTGTCCCTCGTCGACTCCTCCCAGGCAGGCAGACATGTCCAAAGTGGTTCAAGACCAGAAAGTTCATTCTCAATAGTCCAGGTGCTTGCCATAGAGATTCATTTCCTGAAAGATCGCCTCTTTTTTTTGTGTAACTTGAAAAATGCCGTCACGTTGTAGCGCATTTGGGTGTTCTAATATCAGCAGTGAACAAGTGATTCTTCACAAATTTCCAAAAGATGAGAAACTTCGACAAGAATCAGAATGGACCAGACAAGGACCGGTGGGTTCCTACTCGTATGTCTGCAGCGACCATTTTACTGCCGATTGTTATCTGGAAAGACCTGGTTTACAAGAATCTTTTGGATTACCAGTAAGATGCAGAAGACTTTTAAAACCGGATGCTATTCCTACTATTTTTAAAAGAAAATCTACAGAAGAAAGTCCCACAGGAGCTACCATGCAAACAACGCAGGGACCATCGGAAGACTGTCCAGGAGATGAGTAAGTCTTTGTGTAAACATAATCGGAGGTGTGTAGTGTTTTAGATTATAAACTATATATTTTACGTGAGTTCATGTTGTTTTACTTTATACACTGTGAGTGTATGAAGCCAATTATCACGGCAGATTATTTATGTTCGCTGCTAACAAGCTAGCCGAATCAGTAGCACACACACTTTTCTAATAATGTATTTTTAAATTATGTCTGCATCTGTAGTTTCTTTTTATTCGGGGAGGGATATTAATGAGAGTTTTGGATGATTTACTGTCTTAAAATGATATATCGCTGACGCAACCGGTAATAAAAAGCCGAGGTAGCAGCTAACACACTAGCCGAGATACAGTACAGGCCACGTTGCTATTTATGCATTTTTAAATTATGTCAGCGCAATCAGGTAACATCTGTTGTTTTCTTTGTATTCGGGGAGTGTTTATTAATGAGAGTTTTGGAAGATTTACCAGACGTGACCGGTGTCAGGGACTCTGTTTGCCAAGATGGCTGCTAAGAAACATTAGCCGAGAGCCCGGAGCAAACACGTTGCTAATAATGTATTTTTAAATTATGTCTGCGCGATCAGGTAACATCTGTAGTTTCTTTTTATTCAGGGAGGGTTCATTAATGAGAGTTTTGGATGATTTACTGTCTTAAAATGATATATCTCAGACGCAATCGGACATGCTCCCCATTATTATTTAAATGCACGTTGGAGCGTGCCTTCCCGTAGTCACGTAGGCACGTCACAATGAAGTTTTTGCGGAAATGCGCAGATTTTTAGGGGCGTATCCCAGAGAAAAAAACTACCATAACTTGGAATAAAAATTTAATATATTTATAATTTATTTTGCAAAAACGAACAGAGCTCAATGATATAAGATATATATGTTCTGACAAATATTCAAATTTACAAAATCATGTCACAATACCTTTAAGTAGAGTTCAACATTTGGATGTTTACTCCACTACATTTTACATCAAGTATCTGTACTTTCTACTACACTACATTTATATAATGCATTGCATTACAAGTTACATGCATTTTTTTTATTTGTTTGTTAGTTTGAAAGTAACCAATGGTGAGAGGGGAGTTGGTCCATTGAATCACTGTAAAGTGAGTAGGTAACGTTAGACCTGCCTTCAAGAAGAGCTGAGCCATTGACCTATATTCTAGTACATACACGTCATTGTGCTGGGAGCACCCACAGCACTGCTAACACACCCAAAATTATTCCACTGCGGAGAGTCAGCCAGAAGATACACCACCTATGGCTTTATTGAAATATTATTGAAAGACTGTTCAGTGCAGCAGGACAGAATTTCTCTCCCAAAAGAGCCAGACTGGACTCAAAAACTTGAAAACCAACTTCTTCTGAACTTCAACAAGAAATACTTGCTCCAGTATTAAAATGTGTCAGTTCATGGGATGTTAAGAGACAAGAGATGTCTCCAAATGACTCGACACTCTGGTCCAAGTTTTGAAAATGGTGTCAGGAAGTTAAAATATTGTTCACAATTGACCCATTACAAAGTGGACGAGATAGTATCTTAACTAGAGTTGACAAACTGGAGTCGAAATTTTGATTTGATTTGATGTTTATTCATTCATTTTAAAAGAACAATACAAAACAGTTTCATCAGATACAAAAATACAAGTAGGATAAAATGAAAGGAGCAGAAAGAAGATGAAATCTTATTATATCTGCCCCTTATTTCACAGTTTGTTCAACCAATGATAACCTTCAAACTACATCACAAAATGAATAACTCTACTTAATTTTTCTAACTGTAATACACAAACACACTAAGCTACATCATATATAGTTTTTGAGCAAGTCCTTTTTGACCTTTTTCTTAAATGTATACATTGATTTTGCATTTTTAACATCACTCTCCAGAGCATTCCACAATCGAACTCCCTGAATTGAGGTAGACCGTCCCTTTAAGCTGGTTCTGAATTGTGGTTTGATGAATATCTCTGTCCCTTTGAGATTGTAATAACTTTGTCTTTTTATAAAATTTCTTTGGATATTTAAAGGTAATGTGTTATTATGAGCCTTATACATAACTGATAATGATAAATGATCAGTGTCTACTCCTTTAAGTATTTTTAAACGCAAGTACCTATTTACTTTTACTTAAGTAAAAATATTAATCTGGTGCTTCTACTTTTACTAGAGTATATTTTTGTCTGTTTATTTGTACTTTTACTTAAGTACAGTGTTTGAGTACTTTCACCACCACTGCCAGTACTTCAACCATATGTTCCTTCTCAGGCACTGAGATCATCTGATCAGCTGATTTTGATTGAAGCTCGGAGGAGATCTGGCTTTTTCAATCATTGGTGTTAAACTTTGGAACAATCTGTCCATCAACATTAGACAGGCCACTTCACTCCCTGCCTTTAAATCCCTCCTGAAAACGCACATGTATTCACTGACTTTAACGAGTCATGTCAAGTAGGTTTTATTATCATTCGCATCACATGTGGTACATGAGGTGGAATGAAATTATGTACACGGTCACAGTTACACCTAACAATAGCGAAACACAGTATGATCTGATTTATTGTCTCATTGTTTCTCACTGGGTTTGTGTGTTTCATATTTTTATTTTTGATGCTTTTAATTATATCTTGCTGTTTTTTACTTGATGCTGATTTTATTGTTAAGCACTTTAGTAACAGTTTCTGTTTTAAATGTACTTTATGAATAATTTTGCATTGGCTTGACTAAATGTGATCATAAAAATGGTGTCTGCCTGATAATAAATTTCATAATCCACTGGGCTGATCTTAATAAAACTCTCAGAAAGTAATCAGTGGATGTACATCGTTCATTACCGTAACTTTTAGAGTCAACTCAATTTAAGATGGCCATCACAGCCAATTGACCTTACAAAGCACAAAATGACTATAATTCAGCCACTTATACAGATGATGTACTAAAACCTGATGTGATAGTCACTGTGAGTCATCTCTAGTTCATATTACGAGCTCCAACAGAGTGTGTGTGGATTTTGTTTAAAATCAGGCGTTACTTACTGGAATCAACCTTGTCTATCTGTTGGCAATCTCATGAGCTACTTGATGGGTTTAATGGAAGCTGTATAAATTAGCTGTTGGAGTCAGCTCAATTCAAGATGGCTGCCACACCTAATAACCTTAGTAAACACAAAAAACAACTACAATTCAGTCAGTTTTACAAATATTAAACTAAAATTCGGTGTGGTAGTAGCCGACAGTCATTGCTAATGCAGATTCAGGTTAGTTGGACAATGTCTTAGTTCATGTCTTAGATCTTATTACTGTTTTTCTGGTAACACTTTACAACAAGTTACACAAAATTTGAATAATTACTAGGGAACGTATCAGGAACAAATCAGGAGCTAATGGGTAGTTAATCAGTACTTACCGGGGAACACACAGCCAAGCCTTGTTAGGGGACTACTGTACAGAGCCATATAAAGTGAGAGTTCTGACACTCTTTGAACTCGCCGACAGGCGGTCAATCGTTCCAAACTACGGCTATGGAAACCTTGTGGAGTTGCGCCCTCTGGCGGCGACGGAGCGCTACTGCAGGCAGCATCAGACTGTAACCAGAGCCATGGAACAAATTGCCCCCTCCATGACCCACGTGACTTCCGCATTCCATTCTTACAATGGAACTCTATGGAAGTGTCGCAACTCTCACTTTATATGGCTCTGGGGGACTATTGGTTTGTTACCATAGGAACCACCCAGTAGATAATGGTCAGGTAGTGATTAAGTAATGATTAGTTCCTCAGTAAGTACTTGATATGATACTTCACTACATCAGTGAACAAAACAACAGCCATACAATGATTTGGTATTCAGTAAGTGATAGTCAGACATAGTTAAGATGACAACAGTACACAATTTTAAAACTGACAATTACTTACAAAAGAGAAAATCCAATAAAATTATTAATCACTAGGAAACAGGTTTTTGGCAATTACGAGCAGTGACCAAGGTTTTTTCAGAACACACATGGATAATTTTTCCTCTGTTTCTGTGGCAACAAACCAGTAGTTCCCCAATAAGGCTGTGTGTTCCCAGTATGGTTATCTACCCATTAGCTCCTGATTTGTTCCTCTTTGGTTTCTTGGTAACTTTTAAGCCTCCGGCAGAGCTCAGCGTACGGCATGTACGCCGCTCTACGCACGCATTCTGTGCGCACGCGTTCGCTGGCACAGCTCTGCTTTCGTTCTCGCGTTAAATGCTCGCGTTTTCGCTCCAAATTCTTGTTGTAATTTGAGCAGTTGCGTGCAGAGCGTTTACCTACGGGACAAACTGAGGTCGCTGATTGGTCATTTGCTGACACGCCTACTGAACTGATTGACAGGTCGAGTGGGAGACAAAAAATAAATGCATGAGCTGGCTCGGCTGCAGCCGCTGC